>JAOWBB010007247.1:0-10889 GCA_028565995.1 Ricinus marginatus
CATTTTTTGCATGCAGAATAGAGGAAATCAGATTTTCAAATATACTTTAAACCGGGCTCGTATTGGTCACTAATGTAACATCCAAATTAAAGGATAATGCGCGAGAAACAATAGAAAATGTTCGTAAAGAATCTTGTGTGAATTATGATCGATCGGATTTATCATATTGACTCATGTTTTTCAATTTTTTTCCACTCTTTCTATTTTGCGCTAATTTTTCGAAAGTATTCGTAAGAAAAAATAGTTTATTTTTTATAATTGTAAATTTTTGACGGTTTAATGTACTTTATTTTATTGTTTATGCTTATTATCTATGACGGTGCCAGGACTTAAAGCATTAGCAATATATCGTGAATGAAGAGTAGCAGTGTGAATTTTTATGCCATTTCTTTACTTTTATGAGATCGCACGTATTTTCCGTTTCCGATAGTGTCAAACATTTTTTCCGTAGTGAAATTCCGACGTATGAACTCTGGAAATTTCAATTCGAACAAATAACTCATTAAACTTTTTTGATAATTTACTAACGCGAAAGATTGTATGTATATCTTAAAACTATCAGCGTAAATAAATTAGAAAGTTATTTTTCCCTTATACATGTAGTTCTAATGTAACGCTTAAGGTAATTTTAATAACTGGAAAAATAAGGCGCTCTCACAAGCAGTTTTTCGGAACAATAGACATAAATGAGGAGAGTAAAGGATGCAAACCGGATCCACGTAATCTAACATTGCTGAACTTAATTACGCTGTTTCAAATCAAATGGTTAAGGATTCATGGGAACCGGTGAGAGTAAATAACAGCTCTGAATGTTGAAATTTTATTGAAGCTAATAATGTTTTCCCTCGAATGCATGTAGTGTAAAATAAAAGAGAATCGAATTAATACAGTTGATGATCATCTAATGCTGAAGAAGAAACGGAAATGAACAATAAAACGAAAAAGGGAAAAGAAATAACAGGAGGAATTATAAAACGTAGCTTATTTCGAAGTTTTCTTCATCGATCTTATTTCCTTCATTTTATCCAAGTTTACTTTTCTCATTATTAGTGTAAATAATCTGCAGTTAACAGAATAACAATGTGAAAGACTTTAGTCTTAAATTTTCAGACCTCAGCCTAAAATCCTTAATGTACAACCGTTTCCATGGCGTAAAACGGCGTTTCGACTCGGTTCCATCAGATCGGCATCTGCAATTTTTCGGTTTCCGGCAGAAACGGCAAATTGACCAGAGCAGCTGATGCTATCTGCATTTCTTCAGAAGTGGGATGGGATCAGACTCAATTTAATTCGATGAAGAATTAGCACCTCGTTTACCCAACTGCCAAACATCCCTACCTGGGCGAAGACTAAGAGAAATGTCGTAATAAGTAAATTACAATTCGCTTAGGATGTGTAGCTATCCTGAACCTAACCTGAAGCTGTCTATCCCGAGTTCCTTTTCTTCTTCTTGCTCTTATGAGAGAGGGTCTGAACCAGCAAGTAATAATTTGATTCTCGTGACCTCAAGGGTACAACTTGGTACAACCTTGGAGGGTACAACCTCAAATGCTCGGAAGCACAAGTTGAATGTCACCTACTTAAAAATTCGAGCACATGATAGAGGGAAATTTCGGGCTGACTTTAACGACATCGCGGCCCATCCGCTCTTCCTTGGGGATGTGGGGCGGTCCCCGAAGGCCCGCGGTCCATTAATTAAATAAGTGAAAGGGGCTTAAAGTGATGGGGCCTTTTGCATGTCATCGAAATAAGACCGCTGACGGAGGCGGAGGCTCCGGCTCGATTCGCATCAGTCCATTCGCTTCCCTTTGGTTCTTTTAAAAGGTCTTTTTAACCATCGGATTGTACTTCATGCAGCGGGTCAGCACCAAAAAAATGATGAGAGTCTCGATTAACTCGATCGCGGGCGTAACGGAAAAGGCATGCAACCGGCGAAACGACATCGCCACGGAACGCATTCTCGCTCGCTTTTTTGCTGTTTCGTGCATTGATGCACTTGCAAGTCAAAACGTTAACATTCATCGCCCAAAGGATGCGCATTTAAATAAAATGAATTTTTTTTCGTTTAATCTCGAATACCAATTCACCTAATGAATATCTGCTCCGAGATACGTCCACTCTACAATGGCTCTTGGGATAAGGAGCTCCGATCAAAGAGAAAGAATCACTTAAGTCGACGGGACTTAAGTCGACGAAATAAAAAAAAGGGTTCAACCGATTCTCTCGCACTTTTAATTGCGAGGATCAAATTCGTCAGGGTCCATAAAATGCTGTGGATTCGCAAGGGATTGATGCACTCCGAAAATTCCGATGTAGAATACAATATCATTCCCGGAAGGAAAAGGAGGAGCGGTTTCTCCTTTCCCATTGGAAAGGAGTTAAAGTATTACTCACACCAACCATGCACGGGACATGAATAAATCTCGGCTGAATTTCATGGAGAACCACTAGAGGACGCTGCACTACTTTAAAAAATTGGTCTCAGTTGCGTATAAATGTCTCATTTAAATGGAAAAATCTATTCCAAAAATTAGAAAAGAATTTCCGCCGAAAATCTTTTTCTCTCTTCTGAGAGAGCAAGGCCCGATGTTTCCTTTTCCCGCGCTCCAAACCCTCCACTCGGATTCGCGGCATCAATCCCCCAGGAGCGAAACGTTGAAAAAATAAATTGAACGAATCGCTTTTCATAATAATTTAATCCCCTTGCGGGACGTATTGGACCCTTAACATATCAATAAATAGAAATATAGGTTTATGGCGGGTTAATCTATCATCTTAAGCAGCTAAGAATTTCTTAATGTGAACGGAAAACTGACTCCCTCACACCACCCGTCGATCGGGGAAGAATGAAATTTTAATATTTATATAACCTGGTGATTGATTTATTCGACTGATCCCGAATCAGGATTACATTACAATCCGAATGTCGCGATTAATCGGACATTACATTTCGCTTCGAAAATTAATGAAACAATCTAATAATGATATTTAGCTCGCTATTATCGAAAATGCTAATATTTCATAATTGATGTTATTTGAAAATGTAGCTTGAAGCATTAGCATTAAAAAATTAGCGCTTTATATATGCAGGTCCCACCGCATCTTAATTCTTTGCAATTCCTAATGTCCTGTGAAAATAAAATAAAGTAACATAAATTTACATATATGATGATTGTATAAGTTATTGGTATATAAGTAAATTTTATATTGAAGAATGCTTGTTTACCTATTGCATTACATGCACGCATTAAAAATATTACACCATTTATTTGCTTTTGAAATTTCAAGGGGGATTTCGAGGTACTTTTGTTACGGACATATGTTTCTGAGGGGAACTCGGTAAAAATAGATGGGATTTCAAAACGAATCGCCCTGCCCCAGAATTTCGATTTTGCACTAATTTCAACGAATCGCGAGCCAACACGGACTTCTGCTCGCCTGTTATAGAAGGGGAATCTTATACGCTGCAAGAATCGAATGCGTTTTCGAGCGTTTCCGTGTGCGCTCGGAAATTTCCGCCCGTCATTCAGCTATGGTCTCGATCGAAACCAGATTGCGAGGAATTCCTTTGCTTGGGATTTGTTGTCTTTTTTTTTGCCTTTTGTTATTTACGTTATATATGTATACTATATATACGGTGACCAAGCTTCACGTTCGTGACTCAGGAATGCTGCCGATTTCAAATTTTTCCCCAAAATTCCCTTTTGTCGAGCCGACAGTGGATCAATTGCGGATGGACCGAAGTCCAGGCCACCGGAAACTTCGATGAACCCGTTCACAGCTTGATTCCAGTGCCGGAATACTGCGACGGTCGTCAGTTGGGATTGTTACGTCTCCGCAATATTTGCTGATACCTCACTTGTGTGTATGGGGACACCGAAGGAAAAAGCAACTCTGATTTCCACAAAAATGTTTCGCAAGTCGCTAAATGTAAAAAAAAAAAAAAATTCCGCTTGATACATATTTTTTATAAGCAAGTTGCATTGTCCGCGTTATTGGTTATATAATTCTGCATTTCGCTAGAGATTCAAAATTTAACAAAGATCTTTATACAGTCAGTTCCTAAATTGGTTACGCAAAATGGATTTAACGTCTAATTTGTAAGAACTGCATAAAAGATTCGAGATTCGAGCAGGAAGCAAGAAAATAATGTGACATTTAGGTGATTTTCATAGGTATTTCGGCCTTAATTAAGCTTTTATTGTCTATTATTTACGCATACTTGTCTTTGCCCGGGGCGGTAAAGTTCTCTAGATCGCCAACATTTTGTTTAAACAAAAAGGAAAGATACCCACCCAAAATGATATAATGAAATAGGGGATGATTAATTGAAGGATGAAAAGACTCCAAGGTGGATTTAAGCAAAGAAAAATTCCATTTGCCGGGCTCTCTCGGAGTTGGGAGGGGACTCCATCGAAAAATGACTCGGAAAGGGAAGTTAAGTATCAGACATAAAAGTATGGCTGCTCTGAATTTGTGCAAAATATAAAAGCGCTGCGAAAGCCTTTCCCGATCAAGATTAATTCGGTAGGTATCTCCTTTCTTTTTTTTTTTTTTTTTACGAGGACTAAGTTTCCGGAGGAAACCTCCGGGCACCCGCGCGGTGATTGGGTAGTGTCGGAGTCGAACCGACTAAAACCCCTCGTTGGAACATCTTCAGGAACTTCTACGAGCTCCGGTCTGTGATCCCTTGCGGACTACTATCCAGTCCGGAGCTCATGAGCCCCTACACATGCTGTCAGCCTCCATGCGGCTGCGTGGCGGCGTCAATGAAGACGCCGATTGTCCGTGCACGCAGGCCCCCACCCACGTACACCGAGCCCGGACTCGCCACACGGAATTATCCCTGGTGAGACCTACTCCGCGTGCTCCCGGGGGTGCAACCAGATGCTCCGCACCGGGAGGAGGAAGGCCGAATTGTCCGATCCCCTCACCAGTCACGGGGTCATCCCGTGTCCGGACAGGTCCGGAGACACGAGCTTCCGCCGGGCGACCTTTCCAACGGAAGGGGAATGGAGTTTCCTCCACCCCCTGACCCCCTCCGCAGCCTTTCTGCGGAAGAGTCCCACGCGACCTTGCTCCGAAGAATGGCTTTCACCACGTCCCGGAGGACAAGGTCGTCACCAGCAAGCGCAGACAAGGCCGACGTTGGATCACCCAGGCTGGACAATCAGAAAGGGTGTGCCGGGCCAAGTATTCACGCTCGCCACAATGGTGACATCTCACAGTGGGCCCCCACCGGACGCAACGAGGCACTCCACGAAACACAAGGCCCCGAGAGCACCCGCCGCTACGGCCCACCGGTCGAACTCTCCTTAGCGTCCTTGTGGCGGTCGCAATGCCTTACACCACCACAGTCCTTCTTGGTGGGACAATTGGCCCCCCCAAGGAGGTGCTGCGATGGATCGCCAGCGGTCGCACACAGGACGCATTTGAGCGGCTCCCCACAGGAAGCCGCTCGATGCCCCTTACCACCACACCGATAGCAGAGTCCACTGCGATCGGTGGGGGAGGGGCACCGCTGCCTTCGTGCGGGACACACGAAGACCATTCGCGCCGCCGCGTCCTCGGGAAGTCTCACCCAGGCGGACCCCATCCGAAATCGGGGAAAACGAATCTCCCCGACCCGAACGTCATCCGTCGGACAGGAAGCCGAGGAGCACAAGGCATCCATCAGCTCCTGCCGGGTGACAGAGTCATCCAGCTCCGAGACGCGCAGTTCAGCAAATCGCCTCGATCTAGAGACCCGAACACCCTCGGGTGAGAGGAGGGGTCGAAGGGCGGCCGCAAGACGGTCCGCAGCCTTCTCCCCCTCGGGGTCAAGGACCTCCAGGAGTAGGGCTCCGTTCTGCGTCCTTCGCACACGAACGGAGGGGACCCCCAAATCCCCCGGGCGAATGGAGTTTTTGGGGAGAGCCATCGCCTGTCCTAATGTTGTGGAGGCGCCCGCCGAAACCGCCAGTGCTACAACCGGCGGACCGGGGGGATGCCTCACTCCACGATCCGACGCAGGTGGCGCAGCCACAGGGGCTGCGGCCGCACCTAACCTAACGTCTCCCGGAGACAACCTCCGACCAGGAAGGCTGCGATGGAAGGGGGGGACAGCGGGACGGGGGTTTTCTTTTCGGAGGGCTTCCTCCCACCCTGGGCCATAGGGTTGCCTCCAGAGCCTCTCGACCCCTTTTTGGACCGAGAGGGTGGGGCACTCACCCCCGATGAAGCCCTCTTGGACCGCATCGGAGGTGGGGGAGATATAGGACTGTTCTTTGTAGGGGGAACATCTATCTGAGGGGGCGGTGGGGGTTGGGTAGCCACAACCATGTTTGTACCCGTCGGGGGAGTCCCGGGTGGAAGTGGGATTTCTGGCTCTGGTCGGGAGGGAGAACTTTCTTCTCCACCTCAGCCAGACAACGCTGGAGATCTTCGACTTCCCCCGACAAACGCTGATTCTCTCTGGCGAGCCCCTCTGCCTGGGCGTAGATGTTCGCCCGCTGAGACAACACCGCAGATACGGCCCGCAAGCGGGCCGCACTGCCCCTTAACTGCGCCACTTTAGCGCCTTGTAAACGACTGGCACATGTTGCCACCCCACTTCCACGAATTTCCACTTTTCACGATTCCTAAAGGAAAATGCTTCGAAATACGGTGGATCGAGAAAGAAAATTTTTTTCACATTTTCTTTTTTTTCCTCCCAAAAATCATGGATGCCACATATTTTTAGTATTTCGAAAAATAATTCGGGCCACAGGGTTGCCCCACTGTGACGTGAAATCTTCGTTTTTCGCCCACCACAAAAATTTCGTCTTTAGTTTTCATTTTACATTTTTCTTTTTTTGGGACCCTTTGCTTTGGCAAAAAATATTTTTTTTAAAAAATGAAACACTCCAAATGTTTTGTCATATTTGATTTTGTGCATGTAATTTGACTTCAAGTTGGTGGTTAATTTAGAGTTTCACTGAATTAAAAAAAAAAACAAATCCACAAATCCAAGCAGGGCTCCGATGGAGAGAGAGAAAGAGAGAAATGAAAATTTAAGCGAAATGTCTGAAAAACCTCGACGAGGCCTCGTCGACCCATGAATTATTTTCGGGAGAAACGTTAAAATGGAAATAATCGTGATCAGCTGAGACGGTAAACAAACGAGTTTGACCTACCGAGATTCCGTATTCTCAGTTTGCATAAAAATAATTTGACGTCCACATTCGAAATTTATTTTGTTATTAATTAGCCAAGATTTATTTAGTTATTATCTGTTTCTCCAGAGTTTATTGGCCTCTTAATGATTCATCCTCTTTCGCGCATCTTGCTTCTGGCAGGAAGGCATGGACGCGGTGGACCTGCCGGTGCGGGCTTCCCGATTCCGAGCATCGCGGCGGATGTACTTTTTGACGAGGTGTCGCAGCCGCCAGGATTTTCCCTTCGAATCTTCGCTCTTACCTGGTGTCTTTTCCCCGTGAAGCTCCCGCGTCAGATCACAGACTCACCTCGTCGCATTTCAGCCACAAAATGGCGCAGTTCGGGAATCTTGTGGGGTTCCGAACATACGTGCCCCCGGGTTTGGATCTTTGCTTCCTGAGCAGATCGCTCATCTTTTGCCCCGTCTGCTGGTACACCTCCAGGCACCTGAAAGATAACGGCGAAATAACTCTTAATTCGGTGCCTGCAGCGTTCCCGTCTCCTCTCTTTTCACTTTAATTACTCCGCAAACACGAAGTAGAATTTTTGCCGGAATAGCTAGACATTTTAAACTGCTCGCTGCACTTTTGATTGCCGCCGCACCTGACACCTGCTCTTTCCTTTTTCTTCTCCCCTTCTCCGACCGCGGGTGGAGAGAGGGGTATTCGAACCCGAGAAACCTGCAGCGACAGACTTTCGGGCGACCTGCCGCCCGAGCCTTCGGACGCAGAGGAGCACTCATCCGCCTTTCTCGGAACGGCGGCGTTCCTTCTCGCCGTTCAAGTCCACTTCCGATGACGAACGCTCTGCATTTACCGGACATCCTCGCGCAGATGCTCTCCCAAAATGCGAGCGCTTCCCACGCCATTTTGATCAAATCTCGAACCGTTTTGGGTCTCGCGCACGTGTAGATCCCCGCTCCGAAAATGCGGTTTGGAAGATGGCTTCAAAAGGGTTTAGAAGAGTGCGAGTGCTTAGAAAGCAGCGCGAACGGTTCGGAACCAAATCGCGTTACCTCTCGATCCTCCCTCTTCCTTCAGGGAACCGTTTTATTCGCTGCAAATAATTCTCGCGCCATTTCTCCTTCATTAGCTGCGATTCGGTTACCAGCACGACGAACGGAAGTCGCCGAGCGGAAGCGATACTAACCCACTTCCATTTTAAAGGGGGATAAAGAAACCTGGCTGGGAAGATGTGTGGCGGCTTTGGAGAGGACTATCCTCGAGATACCTTGGATCGCGAAATGTACGGCATGATTTATGACAGACTCATTGTGTGTGGCTAGACGCCATACGGATCTCTTCCATGCCATTTCTGAAATTCGTCCGCGAGAGAACAACTTGACATTTCTTACGCTCTTCTGCTTGTCACCGAAGCTCATTCCCCGCTCCGTCCGGCACGGCTTGCGGAATACGTGCCGCATTTTTCGCCTCAACGTGTTTCGCTTTGTCGTCGGGACGCGGCGGCGCGAGAGAGGAACGGATGAGCTGATATTTAGTTGGAAACCTTCTTTCATGTCTTGCCATCTTCCGTCTGACGAGAGCGGCTTTAGCGGGCCTAGGTAAAGCATTGAATGGGATTTGCAAAATGCTGATGAAGAGTTGATGTACTTTCAACACGGCCCTCGATTTAATACTGGAGCTCAGTTTTTCGGTTAGCTATGCCAATTCTAGTATTCCGAGATTCGGTCCTAGGTTGAGGCATGCCTGAATCGCCGTTCAGGCCTGAATCGTTCGTTTCGGCCATCTTTTCCGATAGTTCATTTCAATTTTAAACAATTTTATGCGGCAAATAATTTGCCGATCTATTCCGGTCAATAGCGTCGGAACGACGGCAGGACGTTTTTCTCTGTGAACATAGCTCCACTGCAGGCGTCGGTTTTTGAAGTGGGTTGACATGGGACGATCGGAATCCTGATCCTTTTCTTTCAGTTCCATCAAAACCCTTGCGCATTCCTCATTTGAGGACTCTTTGCCCTTTGAATTGCACGGCTGTGAGATAAGAGAATCATCGACAATCCCGGCACGTTGACCGATCGGACTGTTGCAAGCTTTTTTCCGAATCGTTTCAATCGTGCCAAGTTCAATTCCAGAGGAACACCCAAGGAGTAAGGGCGCGTCAGAGCAACGGTCGACGATATTCCACTGTTGAGGATTTACTCGTAAGAATTGTTTGCCTTCCACGCCGGGGGATATCAGACTGCAGATCTCGCGGTTTATTACCCTCGAATTCTCCGGTTAATAATACCGGTCGCAGTTAATAACTTTCCTAATTACCGGCAAGGATTAAGGCGAAACTTAATTCATAATTTATCTGACAAGAAATACGATCTTGACCATTCCGAAGGAATCCCCCGCTTAAATCTCCGCTTAAGTTGACCAGATACGGGATCGTGAAAGCAAGATGATAGTGAAAGTGCCCGTTCTGCCATCGGCATCGCGAACGGAACCTCTACCGTTCAAGTCGGCGTCGGTCGTTGCCTTCGGTTTCAGTGCACTTCCGAAAGAGACGAGCCTTTCATCCTGCCCGGCAATTCCGGCAAGAAAACGTTCGGGAAACTCGTAGGATCGCAGGAAAGATCGAGGCGCGATGTCACATTTCAGCATCGGAAGAAACTGAAGCAGCAACCGCAATCCCTGGAATGCGAGGTGCCGGCTCGCGGTGCTGAATACTGATTGCCTTAATTAAATAATAATAATAATTAATAATGAGATGCCACAGAGCATTGTATGATTCTCGTGCAAGGCCTCTCGTTCTCGGGTGATCCAACCACTTTCTTCACGGTTGGTATGCTTTTTTGCAAAACAGTGTGCAACCCTCGAAAAAGTGGCCCTGGGTGTAATTAAACCCGATTTAATTTTGCAATTTCTTCTTCTAAAACAGTAAGCAGTGAGTTTACGAATTTTTTTATCTCCGTCTTGCGGCGTCGAAACCTTTTGGAAAATTGTATTCTTCATCGGCCATCAATCGGAGAGGAAGGCGAGATCGAAAATGACAGCGAGAGACTCTCCTCTGAGCGCTGGCAGTGTCTTCGAGCCCGATTTTCTTGCTCCCGGACACGAAAATTAATCGGGAAAGTTAAAAGATGCCATTACGAGGAGGGGCAGGCTTTGCGGAACTGCGGTGACGCGTAAAACCTTCGGGTCATGGCTCCAGAAAGCCCTTGCTCCACTGACTGTTCTGAAATTCGCTAAGGCAGATGCACTTGGAGATCCTCCACGCAAATCCGCAGGAACGCAAAAACGACATTGGTGCAAAAACGCATTTTTTTCTTTCCACTGAATTTTCGCTAATATCTATTGCCGAGATCCCAAGTTCCGACTCAAGGACGCGGCCAACTGCCACCAAACGACCGGGAATAGCGTTCGGATCAAACAGGGTAACTGCTTGGGGTATGCCGGCGAGTTTCACCCTAGGCAGCACCGAATCCGCTTCATCTTCCTCGAAAAATATCCAGCTCTTGGTCAACACTTTTTGTAAACGTCAAATTAAGTACAAATTTCAGACCTTAACACGTTATTTCGAGTTTTATCTCTTCCCTTGCGATTCGGCTCTCGGGACTGCCAACCTTGCCTCCCCGTCAACCACTTCCGACCCTTCCGCACCCACTAGCGACCAATTTCGAACCCAAACGAGGATTTGACAATTAAATTATGTTCGGAGCCCTTTTGCCCTTTCCAATAATTTTAATAATAGTGACAATGACAAGTTTA
>JAOWBB010007248.1:0-10879 GCA_028565995.1 Ricinus marginatus
ATCTCCGGTCTCATTTACGAGGAGACGAGAGGTGTGCTGAAGGTGTTCCTCGAGAACGTGATCAGGGACGCGGTGACGTATACGGAGCATGCCAAGAGGAAGACCGTGACCGCCATGGACGTTGTCTACGCTTTGAAGAGGCAGGGCAGAACCCTCTACGGCTTCGGAGGCTAAATGGGAGCTCTTCGGAGAACGCCAACGTTAACTGATGGATAAATAACATCCTCTTCCATCGTTTCGTCAGCGACGCTTTTTAACATCGGCCCTTTTCAGGGCCATCAAACCTTATTCACGTATGGTGATGGAATAGGTCGGATGTGGAAACGATTCATGTTTCATCTACTTAATTTAAGTAATTTTATTTTTAATTTATGTATATAGATGGATGGGTGAGTGTTTATCGCTTATCATTCTTAGGGTAGTGGATTCGATTCCCGTCTGGGTAAAAAAGAAAAAATTATCCAGCCTATTGTCTGACGCTATCCATACCTTATTCTCTCAACCATCGCCCCAGGGATCATCTCCCGGTGCGTTTTTGGTGAGGCAGCTGGAGCTCTGACTCACTACACTTACACACCATGTAGGAATACTATGCTCACTTCAGGGCTCACAACCTTGGCAGTATCTCGGGTGAGCGACCATTTCGAATGACCCCTCCCCCAAAACAAAAACATTTCTTTCAACCAAAACAATCATGCAGGCAAAGTCAAGTATATGTAAGTATAAATATAAGTATTTTAGGAAATACTACTCCTGGAGTTATCCAATCCTTCATCGACACAAATGACTCAAGCTGGCCATCGGATTCTGAGTCAGGACCGATTTGCTTCTTACGACCAAGGACACATCGGAAAATTAGACATAAGGATACGAACTTCTTCGCAACCGTTAACATCAACTCTCTCGTAAAAACATGAAAACTAACGGGACACTCGAACAGAACATACTGTTAACAGCGCTGCAGAAAACAAGATTTATCGACGAGAACAGGCTTTCGAATCTCAAGGTTACAGAATATTCAAGGGTAAACCGGGTAAACGAGTCTTAAAAAATGTCCCCCTCTTAGGCACTGGGTTTGTAATCAAAAAATCAATTCTCGATTCTATCATGACATTCACCTCCCCGAACGGTAGTAGGTCCACTGTGTCTTCAAGAGCGCGAACAAGATGTACACGGTAGTTAACACACGCAACAACGAATGACAGTAACAAGAAAGATCCGGAAGGCACTGATAGGTTTGGGAAAATTTAGACGAGGACTTAGCGCGAATACCTGACAACCACATTTCAATTCTGTTAGGAGACTTCATTGCTCAGATAGGTAAGGAAAAGAAACACAGCTATGTGGTAGGCCATTATCCAGCCCATAAAAGAACAAATAAAAATATAGAAAGACTGATTGAACTGTGTAGGCCACACGACATGATTCTGAAGTCCACCGTTTTCGAACACCTTCCGAGAAAACAGAAAACTTGGAACCATGTTTTGGGGGTTTGTTTTGGAGATACAGAAAACTAACCCAAGTTTGGGAGAATTCCAACTAGATCGTGTGGCAATCTCCCATAACGGACACTCGGAAATTCAAAATGTCAAGGTGCTAAGAAATGCAGATGCAGACTCAGACCATTACCTCACTAAAATCAAAGTTAAGCTTTATCCCTAGAAAAGCAAAGAAAAGGGTACAAGCAGCAAAACGGTGCAGGTTCGACACAGAGAAAATAAAATCCAAGGAGTTCAGGGAGAGACTTAGAACAGTATAAACCAAAAACGTGGGCAGAAATAAGAAAGGCCATCACAGACACGGCTCAAGACAGCCCCAATGACACGCTCAAAAAAAACACCTAGTGGACACTCGCGTGCCAGAAAACAATAGAACAAAGGCAGAAGGCCTGGACAATTTGGAACGGAAAGAAAAACCAGGACAACTGGCAAAACTACCAACCGTAAGAAAAGAAGCTGGGGAGAAAAACGGAGATTTGAACACAAACAAATAACGGAAACGGAAGACGATTTCAAGCAAAATATGACACGAACCTTCTACAGGAACTTAAAACGCCACATTAACAAGTACATTACACCTCTGAGATGACGAAGGGAAAATGGCCTATAATAATGGCGACAATTGTGGGATACTAGCGAAATGCTTCAAATCTCTCCTTAGCTGCGAATCCCCAAAATCAAGATTCAACTTCAAAGAAGACAGCTCTCTCCCACCCAAACACACCGAAATAAGATCATGGATACGATCAAAAATAACGAAGCACCAGGCGAACACCTAATAGCAGGGGAAATGACGAAGAACTCGAGTGACAACATACTAGAATCACTAACAAAACCGATAATTGCCATCCGGGAAACAGAAACACTGCCGAAAGAGTGGACATCAGCCACAATCCATCCCCTGCGCAAAAAAGGTGACACGTCAGGTCCAAACAACCATCGAGGCATCTCACTCCTCCCAGTTACATATAAGGTCTTATCGAAGGCTCTACAGCAAAGAACGATATCACAGATAGACAGGCATCTGGAGGAGTGTCAAGGAGGTTTCAGAAAAGGACGCTCGTGTCCAGAACAAATCATAAACCTAAAATGGATCGTGTCGTACTTGAAAACGTAATAAGAAATTTGTTATCACATTTCTAGACTTCAGAAAGGTCTGTGATTGCATAGACGGAACCTCCCCGATGAAAACACTCAAGGAACTCAACTTGGATAATAAAACTAGGCACCTCCAAAGTTAAGTTCAGAAGGGAAATCTCGGAGGCATTTGAAGTAAAGGCGGGCGTAAGACAGGGAGATGGACTATCACCTGCACTGTTCAACTGTGCCCTCGAAAAAATCATACGAGAGTGGCGCAAGGCGATGAACGAGGAACAATTAGAGAATGGGGTGAGGATAGGGCACGAGAAAGATAATCTCACCATCGATTGCCCAGCCTTCGCAATACTCTCTGTCCCTGCAGTTGGAACGAAACAAGTAGAAAAACTGGCCGAGCAGGCGGAGAAAGTGGGCCTGCAAATATCATACGAAAAAACGTATCACGACAAATGTCCAGGCAGCGCCCCCACGGCCAGCAGTCGGTCAGAGAATGATTAAAACAACGAATAAATTCAAATACCTGGGAGAATGGGTAGACGTGAAGAACGCAGAAAAAGAAGCCATCAGTACACGGACCAACAAACTGGAGATGGCCCACCAACTAACCAGAAACATGTATAGCAAAAGATCAATATGCAATGCGAAGCTAAGACATTACGCCACGATGATTCGCCCGCAAGCCCTGTGCGCGGCACAACGCCTATCGCCGAAAGGAAAAACTCCGGTCTAACAGCTGGAAGCAAAAGAACGAAAAACACTGAGAAAAATCCTGCGTCCAGTCAAAGAGAATAACGAATACAGGAGACGTCATAAACAGAGCCGTGCCAATGCGTAACAAAGATATCTGACGTCATCAGAAAAAGAAGAATTGCCTTCCACGGACACCTGGCAAGGATCGACCAGAGAGACTGACCAACAACATCTTCAGGCACTTCCTGAAGAGAAAAACAAAGCCGGATTGGCTCGTGGAAACGGAGAAAGACCCGAAAGAGACGGGGATGACGCCCGAAGACCTGCACCCGAGAGATACCCTGAAAAAGAAGGTAGGAGCAGCCGAAGTTAAAAACAGGACGGAAGTGGATGAGGAGAGGAAAGGAGAACGCAGCGGAAGGACGAGAAGCACCGGAAGAGGCGAAAGGAAGAAGAGGAAAATAAGAAGAAAAAAGGTTGCAAAATGCGCGGTCCCGAATGATGGCCGAATCGAAAAAAAATTTATGTATGTAACCTCATCACTTAATGCAGTATCCTATTTTTCTTATGGTAGCGAAGCGGTATAACTGGGGGTGTGTGCTTTACGTAGGCCTTAGTCGAAAGGTTTTCGAATTTATAATCCGCTTCACCGCCGCTTTTCCTTTGCGGGGCCCTGGATAGCTCCGTACTAATGGACTTTCGAACATTCAGAAACTGTACGCCTTGTCTTTGTTGTAATTCATACAAAAAAGCCTTACATGTTGTGGGGCTCCCTTTTAATGGTTCTGGTCTGTTGCTTTGCAACGCGAATATAAAGCAATCACGAATGTTGCTGATGTTTTTTTTGAGCACCGTTTCTCAGCTGCGGTTTCGGAGGCATTTTCTTTTAGGGCATAATTTTCAAAAAATATTCGGCCTTTGCCCGTCCTGACGGTGGGTTGATTGTAGCCGCATCTTTTTTTCGAGGGGAAAACTCCGTAAATGCATGTGGTGATTGGGGCCGCACGGGCAGTGTCGGAGTCGAACCGACCAAAATCTTCCGGGATACCTACGAGCTTCGGCCCGTGGTCCTCACGGACTTCAATCCGGAGTCGATCAGCCACTGCGCGGCTGCATGTTCCGTCACTGAAGACGCGAATGATTTGGCTCGATTGTCCGTGCACGGGGGGTCCCACCCGCGTGCACCGAGCCCGGCTTCGACACGCGGAATTACCCGAAAGGGACCTGTGCTCCCCGGGCGGCGAACGACCATGCTTCCGAAGCGGAGGCGAGATGCCTTCCAGCTTACCGGAAACTGGCCAATCGAGAGACAGGCATCGGATCTCGGAGCGGTACAGAGCTCGAGGAGGCACCCATCTGGACCCGGCGCAGTTTTATGTGCGCCTCGTCGGTCTCTTCCCACGATACCTGAGGAGCAGGGCAGTCGTCCCGAACTCTCGCAAGAGTTCTCTCGTCCGACGAAGGTGGGAAGAGGCCGCCTACCACGCTTTCCAACAGGGCGGGCTCCAATTGTGTAAGCGCCGTGGTGGGGGACCGAAGCCGGACGAGCACCATGCGATACGAGCGACCCCGGGGGTCCTCATTGGTTGCTCGCAGGAGTTTCTCCCACGCGTCTGCCTTCGCCTTTGCCATGGCTGCCGAGAGGACCCTCTTCGCCGATCAATATTCTTCTCCAGAAGAAACGCTCGGGCTCCCGCCTCGGGACGACGCGGTCGAAGAACCCTTCGTCAAAAGCATCGGTTATGATTCGACGCAGCACGAAGGCGAGAAGATCGCCAGGCCTCCTGCGTACCTCCGACCTCGCATGGAACACAACGTCGCGAAGTACGTCGTCGAGCTGGGTCGCGCCCTTTTCCAGATCCACAGATCCCGAGCAACGAGCCGGACCACAGTACAGCTGAGTGGTGGCCACGAGACGATCCTCATCGAGACGGCGAACCGCCACTTGGGCCTTACACCCGTCCCTTTTCCATCAACTCCCGCTGAGGCGTGGATGTGCTCCACCGACATGCGGATAACCGATGGTCGGATAAATCTTCGTGGAATTCTATCACTTCCATCCTGGAGCGGTCCCGCGCAAGAGACCTAACATTGAAATCCCCAAAGACAAGAGCCTCCGATCTAACGTGCCTTCGAATTCAGGTTCAGAAACTCTTTGAACCACGCGAGGGGCCGGTTGGGAATGCGTAGCACCCCACGAACGCTCCCAAATGGCAGCCACGAAACCCGAACCCCTTTCGGCTGGGCCAAACTCGGAAACCTCGTAATAAGCCGAAGAACGGCAACGTCCCCGACTCGTCGATCGGATCTATCTTCGAGAGCGGAAGCGGGGCCGGTTCCGACACCACGGCCAGACCAACCTCCCAGTCTGCCGCGATCTGGAACAGATCATAGCATGGCGCGGTGGTCGGTGTTGGCCTGGATTAGAGAGTGGTTGAACGCATTACGTTCTTTCCCCCTCCTTTGCGTCCCTGCGACGGTCGCAGCGCTTTACACCACCGTTACCCTGTGTGGCAGGACACTTGACCTCACAAAGAAGGTGAAGCGACGGAACGCCTGCGGTCGCACACAGGATGCATTTGAGCAGTTTCTTGCGGGAAGCCGAAGAAAAGGAACACCTCGACCCGGACGGGAAGTTGAGGAGTACAGGGCCTCCATCGGATCCTGTCGAGTGACAATGTCATCCAGTTCCGAGACGCGCAGTCAGCAAATCGCCTCGGTCTGGATATCCAAACACCCTTGAGTGAGAGGAGGTATCGATGTGCGGTAGTCAAACGATCCCCAGCCTTCCTCCCCCGAGGGACCCAAAACCTCTAACAAAAAGGCTCCGCTCTGAACCCTGCGCACTCGAGCGGCGGGGACTCCAATTCCCCCAGGCTGATGGTGCCCTTGGTCAGAGCATCGTATGCCCCACATTGGTCTGGCCCGCCCGCAAATCGCAGTGCTACAACCGGAATGCCGGGGAACGCCTTGCTCTTTGGATCAACCTCGGGGCCTCAGGAGAATGGGCAGAGGGCTTCGGCCGACATCGTTTGCCCTGGACCACCACCGACTCAAGGTGGTTGGAAAAGACAGATTGAGGGGGGCGGGATGTGACCCTTTCAGATGGGATTATACTGACCGGCACTGGCCCCCCGCAATCGACTGGGCATTGAGGCCCTCCCTTAAAGAGGAGGCGCCAGCCATTAGTTCAGTTGCAAGATCGGACAGGGGTCGTTGGCCATTTTTTCCCTCGCCGCTTCGATCTCCTGGTCCCGTTTCCGCGGGACCTTCCGGAGGCGTCGCGAGAGACGGGAGGCTCCTCCCTTGCCTGATCAGCCAACGTCTTTTTCCCTCCCCATCCCTGATGAGAACGAGTCTTCATCCACCTCCGAGTCGGATTCGAGGGGGACGCGTAGCAGACGAGGAGAGGGCTCCTCCAGACCTGCGTGCCTGCCTCCTTTTCAGCGACAGCAGAACGAGACGGATCGCTCGCTGACAATGGCCCCGTCTCGCCTTCAATTTCGGGGGTGGAATGCCGGACCACGGAGAGGAATTCTAACCCCTCTGGGCTACCAGTTCCGTCGTTGAACTTTAGGGACAATCTCTATTATTATCAATCTCAAAACTTTAGGGAACTTTCCATTCCATCAATATCGTCTGTACTTCCCCTTGTAATACTATGTTTCTTTGATGCAAATAATTCCTGACCCGCTTAATAAATGACAATAGGTTTATGATTAAACCAATTCTAATTATAATAATTTTCTCTTCATTTAGCGGAGCAATATTAAGATGGTACTTCAACGATTTTTCCACATCATAATTGTGTTCATTTTTTACATCATAATTGTGTAAACGATGTTTTGTGTTATCGCTGTCATAACTCGTACCGCAAAATATTGAATTTCATAAAGTGTTCCTAAATATATTAAGACTTATATTTTGAAATGTTAGATAGGTTTCGGCTTCGGTTATATCAAATTGAGAATTTGTCAGAATCATTGAGTTATTTAGGTATAATGTATGGTTAAATGTGATTTTCGCACTTTATCGCCAGTAATGAATGGTATCATGGATATCGATGATGATGATGGAGTACTTAGATACTAAAAAAGAATCAATCTGGAACTGATTATTGAGAACTTCTTTAAATTTATATTTTTATTTCGATTAAGGCAACCGAATTAAAAGGTAACCGAATAAACATGCCTTTCTTCATGAGAACATTGGATTTGTTCTTGTTAATATTAGCACCATATTATAAATATTTGAGTTTATAAGACTACAAATTCTGGATCGTCGTTACCAAGGGAATCAGAACTTTTTGTGGATTGATATGAGAAACAGGACTATTAACCGACAGGGTTTGAGAGTCTCAGACTCTCGGGTCTTTATTTTTATGACAAGTTTTGCTTAACATTTCACGATGTTAATCATCTTTACTCTTTAAATATGTTATTATTTAAATAAATATTTATATTAAAATAGTGATTTTGATCATTTCACTGCAATCTTTTAGTGAATTTTCATGTTTTTCACGGAGGCTAACACGGGAATTTCCATTTGGAGACAAAGATTCGATGATCTAACAGGATCATTTATTAAAATCGAAAGCACTTTTTTTCACACTTCAAATTAAAATACTTTTCCAGGGGATGGAGCTATATACGTAAATATCGTGAAATTACCAAATTTTTTGATTAGTTGTCTTTTGCTAAATATTTTATACAATCGTCCATTAATTTTATTCGAAAAGTATATGTACTAATCTGTGATTTATTTTTGCTCTAGCTCCACTTTGTAGACGGTAATATTTTCAGTTGACGGATTTTTTTTACGAATTGAAAAATGGTAATATCACAATTAGAAATTACCTGTCCATAAGAGATGTGTTCCTGGTCATCTACAACTAAAAAGCGTCATTTGGATCCACCGGTTTATCCATATCAGGTTTTAGTATGCAATTTCAATACTTTTTCCGCATGTGAATTTTATTTTAAATATTTAAGATAAA
The DNA here is from genome assembly GCA_028565995.1 of Ricinus marginatus. Classification (NCBI taxonomy): domain Eukaryota; kingdom Metazoa; phylum Arthropoda; class Insecta; order Psocodea; family Ricinidae; genus Ricinus; species Ricinus marginatus. Next base: position 8,284 of record JAOWBB010007248.1, read on the forward strand.
ATTATGATTTTTTTTCTATTGAAGAAAGCGATGTTGAATAAATTATTTGTTAGATAGTCCTTTCACTTATAAGATCTTTTTTATAAATGTTTTCATATTATAAAATAATCATTATCTTACATTTTCTTTTTTATTTACCCAATTCGGGGATTACACTGACAAGAAGGATTTTACAAAATCAAGAAGTAAGTAAAAAAGAAAAACTGATGTGTCAGAGGAACATGGATAAGTTGGTTCCTTTCGCTCTAGATTTGTCGATGATCAAATTACTATTTTACTTGCTTCTCTTTGATTAGAAATAATATGTGTTTATTCGAGTCAATATTCGGGGGCAATATCTGAACTGTTCGAACTGCAAGTTTAACTTATACATGTGAACAATGAACAATCTGAAAGCTCTCCCCTACTCAGGAAAGTGAACTTAGCCAACAGGACCCGAAATGTCAGCACTTGGACAAAGCTCCAGATTGGACAGAGGTTTAAATCTCCTCAGATACGTGCCGTATGTCCTCCTGTAGTTTTTATTCGCATTGGCTCAGCATCTTTACCCTCGGCTCGTGCACACATCTCCGATCTTAATTTGGTATCCTGCAAGCCTTCAACGCTGATCAAGATTCGTAGGACGAAATGAAGGGCCGTCTGTAAACTGTAATTTTTCTGGTTTTCGAGTGTGGACGATCGCTTTACGCACGTGAATATTTAGGTTTGTATACCGAAGAATACGTGGGATTCGAGGTGTACTTTTTCTTTTTAGGGAAAGTTTGCATTTCAGCCTTTTGCAAATGGCAAGTAATTTTTTTTTCTTCCACACGACTACCGTATTTATTACTCGAGATCGGCATCATTAGAACATCTTTCTTTGCATCTTTTCTCGCTTTTATTGTGTATCGTCACAGTTGGGAAACAGTTCAAGGAGATTCCTAAAGATCGCGCGGATTGGCAATGACAGAAAACGATTTAGTTCGTGCGAGAACTGGAAGATGTCACGACGAGCGACGTTGTTCGTCATTTACCACGGTAAAGATCTCGCGAGAAGCCGAAATTGCGCGGAGTTCGCGCAGTTTCCGCTTTTCCAATTTCTCTCCCATTGCAATTGTCTGATCCGTAATGGACGCGTCACGTTCGATCGGCGTTGGGGCTTGGGCCGGCACTTTCGGAAACTTTTCGCGTCTTTTGATCTCTTCTTCCCTTCCTCGTGATCCCCTTCGATGGGTTTTAAATTTTCGTTATCGTAAAATTTCGGTCCTTCATCTTTGTCGGCTCCTTCTGCTTTCTTGACTGGGGGCAAAAACCCCCGATGCAAGTGCGAAAATTTTCACTTCGATGCCTCCCAGCGGCACCCGCTGAAAACCCGAAGGCGACTCGTCGTTGGGATCCGGTCTGCACCGCATGCGCCTCGCGTACGTGCTTCCGGTTCGTGTTCCACGCGGAAAAAGCGCATTTGTTCCGCGACTCACGAGAGATCAATTAAATGGCTCCGGATCGACGGTCGTCCGCGGGATCCGCGAATGGGAACGCGGGCGATCGGGTAGAGGTCGCGAATTTGCCCGGATCCTGCGAAAAGTGCCCGGTCCCGCTTCGGCAGAGGGATTTCGGTACCTGGATCAGGATCATTCAATTGCCTCGATTATCAACCTGCGGATCTTGCGCAACGTACCGGGCTTTACATAACGCTGTTTTAAGATCGTGGAAAGGCGGTCAACACCTTTTCCCTATTAGAAACTTGTTGCGCAGATCCAACCTCTAACGCCGTGATCTTTCTCCTCTCTTTACAGGCACAGCACTCGTTCTTGTACCTGAAAAAACTCATGAAATGTTATGCGCGATTGTCTTCTCCTTGGAGAGATATCGCAGTATTTCCTGGCCTGTTTTTGTAAGAAGAAAAAATTATTGCAGTCGAACAACCTGTATATTATATAACTGGATTAATTCAGATTCAAACGTATCACAGTTCAATTTCGTTTTAATATAAACTCATAATAACTATGTTTTTTCATTAAGTACCCGCCTGAAAAGCAACAAACTAGTTTCTGCAATAACGTACTGAGAGAGATAGGCAATTTGAAATACCAGTTTTTGCTTAAAAGTAATTTATTTTATGCATTCTGTTTGTAAGTTGTATCATAATTGACAGATATGTCTCTTCCCTGACGTAATTCAGAATTCTGAGGTATTTATAAATCAAATTCGAAAGCATTACGAGATTTAGGTTTTTCCGGGGAGGGGATTTTTGTAGTAATTCCCGCTTACTTACCTGATGAAAACGACAGAATTGACCTGTTGAAAATGGCAGAATTCTGTAACCTTAACTGTATTTGTTTTATTCATTGAACTTTTGTTTCTGCAATTTCCTTATTTTTTCTTTAGGTTCATGATCGTGTCCATGCCGTAAATGGCTCATTCTTGCTTTCTTTTACGTTTAATGTTAAAATGTCTTTCGTGCTCCACATAAATTTTGAGATGCGACAATAATAGTTGAAAACTTTTTCATTCATTTTCAATATATTTCTTAAATTATCACAATAATAATAATTTATTCTAAAGGAACATCAATCGTTTATTTACTTTAATATTTATCAATTTTAATAGTAATTAT
>JAOWBB010007249.1:0-10876 GCA_028565995.1 Ricinus marginatus
AGATTGTTATAATTTATCAGAAGCCGAAATTCAGGACTTCTACCTGCTGTCTTTCCAAATTCTTCAATAAGATAAAGGTTTCAAATTTTTCTTTTTTAATTTTCATTTACATTTAAATAACACACATCATGCTTTAACTTTCTTTTTTCTTTCGCATTTTAAATTAACACACAAAAACAAAAGCTCTATATGTATCAGATTTTATTATATTCACGTCAATGTAAATTATGATGCTGTGTTTCTTTGCTCTAATGGCTAATTGTAGTGTAGAAAATTTTAATAAATAATTTATTGCCTTTTTTGTAATTATATAATTTGTATACATTGCTTCCCGTGATTCGTCTGGTTTTGTTAAAAGAATATAAGTTAAAATTTAAATTTTGAAATATTACTTCATACTTTAAATTTTTTCAGATCTATCAATAGTAAATTTTAACATAAACCATGTCTTCCCGATATTCTCAAACTTTTTTGAGCAAAAAGTTAAATTAAAAATATCTAAAAGGAAGCACCACTGTGTAAATGAAAATTTATTATGATATTTCTTAGGAAATTTATCTAGATTAAATTTTCATCTGAATTTGTATAGTTAAAAAAAATTGTTCAAATTCTGCCAAAATCGCAAAGAGACTAACATCCAGTTTTCAAATAAATTTTGCTAAGTTTAATTAATCACTATTCTTTTTTGAATCTAAAACTTCATTGTAGAGAAAGGAAGAATATGAAAGAAAAAAGAATAATATTTATAATAAAGTTAAAATAAAAATACCTTAATATGAATCTCTTCTTTAGCAGCATTAAAAAAAGTAGATATTTTAGATATTTAATTTTTTATCTATAAACAAAAACTGGCTTAATTAAAAAAAATGAATTAAAAATCATCGCAATGAGTCAAAGTTTCATCACGATTTAATATACATTTTGCTTAGCACAATACTAGAGATAAAAAAATACATATAAATGTAAGCTAAAGATTCGAAATTAGATTAATCACTCAGAGTATCGCATATTGAATAGTGAAACTAGAAAAAATGTATATTAATAATAATTGGAAACTGCAACTGACATTAAAAGATTTTTTGAAATGTTTTTATCATGAGTCGAGTTGTTAATGAGAAAGAAATATATATTATTTTGCATGTTTTAAATCAGAACAATATTAAACAGATAATACCGAATTGTTAAATATATTAAAGAGCTTCTGTTTACTTGCATCACATAAATGTACTAAATAATCGATGGAAACTTACCTCGTTGACTATTTAATCAGAAGAATCAGAATCTGATTCCTCTACGGCTGCAGCCTCAGGAACCGTTTCGGATTTTGGTTTTATCATAGCCGCAGCTTCATATGGTGCAGTTTCCTCAGAATGAACATGTTCAATTCCAACCCTGTTTTAAAATAGTAACAATATAAACAATTTTTTCATATGATAGCGCAAAATATCACTTTCATAATTAAGAATTTGTTTAATAAAAGAAACATTTTAAATAAAAAAAATGTACATTTTAATTTGTATGTAGAATATTTATTGATTCAGAATTTTAAATTTTAACACTGAATAACAGAAATCTAATTCAGACGATGAAATTTTTGGCATAATGTAATTATATTGTGCATAAAAATATGTCTGATATTTCTTTTTCAGATAGTTAAGCTAACATGTTAAGAATAACAGAAATTTTAATTCAAATGAAGAGAAAAAATTAAATTAATGGAATATAGTCTAATATCAGTTCGTAATTCTGAGGTTGTTTTGAATCCACAGGTTACAGACTGGTATTTAACTAACTGCCATTACATCAGCTTCATCATCGGCTTTAATTGGGACGACAACAAATCTTAGATAGTCATGTATAAATATCAACTGGTAAATCTTGGATATAAATGAGCTCCAGATTTACAGTTGATTTCAGTACATGTCTTTTATTACTTCATGAAATTAAATTTTTTTTTGGAAGGAAAACGGGTGGATAATTTAATCTCATTTGATAATTCAGGGATGTTATTACTAAATATCTCTGATTTACATTTGGGATTGTAATTATCGCTCGACTGATTCATCGGGAGCAGCCTAAACCAAAGCACATTCTGCTGGCATACCTGTATTCATGTCTGGCTAATTGGCGGACGTACTTTTCCGGAGGATTATCACTTGGAGAATCGCATAACGAAACGCTTCGTACAGTCGTGTGAGATGCCTTTGGAAGAAAAGAAATTACTTCGTTTGCTTGAAATTTCTTTAAAAGGATATAATAATAAGTTATTAAAAATTAGCTATTATAATCTTAAATAACTCGTAGTAAATTTTAAAAATTTAATAAATTAATAAAAATAAGTTAATTACTTGGGTCGCCGGCATTGTAAATTCGACATATGCATATTTGGCTAGATTATCTGGAATTTGATCGAACGAAGTGAGCAGCATTCTGCAAACCAAATTATGGGTCGTGTAGGCACCTTGTCCTTCTTTAGGCAATCTCGGCATTCGCCAAACAATTGCCCGATGTTGATGCTCATATTTTGCTTGCCCACTTGTAACTTCCATCAGACTTGGCTCGAGAGTTTCTACAGCCCCTAAAAATCTTTCTATTCCTTTGATTTTCCCCGTTCTGAAACGAAAAACATAATTTTGTCTTTTAATATTTTCTATTATAAATTAAATTATTAAATAAATTGGTATAAATGATAGGAATTTTTAAAGGTATTTCGGATTTTTAAAAATGAATACTTAAATTTTATATTTAAAAGATGAAGACACAGAAATAAATATTATTAACGATTCTTACTCTTCTCGCTAATCCTTTATTTTATTGAAGATTTGTTTTAATTTATTAAAAATGTCAAAGGTTTTAATATTAATAAATCGGTCCCATAAATTTACTAAAAAATTTTACACCTATATTCTAAATTATGAAAATAATTTACCAATACCTTCAAAAAAAATATTTTTCTTTATGTTTTATATCTTTCATAAATATTAATCGTATTTGTATCATTTCTTTGTACTAATCTTCCGGTTTAAAAAGTCTTTATGAATATTTTTTCTAGAAAAACAACAAATATTTTAAAAGTATATATAAAACTCAAAATATTAAATTTAACTATTTGAATTCCTAAAGTTATAGAACCAGAAATTACTAAAATACACGTAATGAAAGCATTAAATATAGGTTACAGCATATTTCATTTTTTAGCATGAACTCGAGCTCAGGATCACAACTATCATCTTGAACAGTAGGCAGTATTAAAAGCTATACAGATAAAAAAAATAGTTTTTTTTATACATATATATTTTACTGTGAGGTGAAAGCGATTAACTGCTTTGTTTAATAATGTTCCTTCCATGTTTTGAATTTATTTATTTATTTAAAAGTTGAAACTTATTCTATAAATAAAACAATATAAAACTAATTTTGAAAATTGATCCTAAACAGGCAAGATTACTTGCCTCCTATGAGCTGATTTTACAGATCCATATCTAAAGTGCTTTTCCACCCTAAAGAGGTAAATCCAACATTCCGGTATTGGGAACCGTATCATTACATCTTCACAGGGAATTTGACCAAGTTTGCGGCTGGCAAATCCAGGAACTAGTACATCCGCTCTTAATTCTACCTTCAGTGAAAAAAGTAAGAAAAAAATTATAAATCTGTCTTGACAACTGAAAAACTAGGTTTTGAATTTTAAATTGGGGAATATAAATTATATCCAAACTAAAAGTTTGAAATATTTATTGTAAGTACTTACCTTGTTTCCTGTAATGCACATGACTGCCTTTAACTGAAGCGGCAACTCTCTGTTTTTGGGCGGTCTTATTCTAAATCTCATTAGTTCAATGTAACAAGCATCAGGAGGTTTAAATCTATTGTTATGACGATGAAAAATATACAAATTTATAAAAATTAATATTAATAATATGAGTATATTAATTTGAAATATAATTTATATTCTTATTTTTTGTTAAAGATAAAATTCGTTCTAAAATTTAACAATATTCAAAGTTTTAAATATATCATTAGAATAAAGGCTAGTATCCAAAGAGCAAAAGCATTATTATTTATGAATTAAAGATCAAATAATAACAAATGCAAAAATATGTGTTCTCAGACTTTAAAAATGAGAAAGTCTTCACTTTCTTACTTTATTGTTCTCGTTTTTTCATACTCTTCTTGTTGAATGCAAGAATGAAATTCAACCGCCTCTAATCGAATCCACTCTTCAGTTACTACAGGAATAATATCGTGCCTTCCTACAACTTCTTTTCCTTGCCTCCACATATCGTTCAGACCCAGCTCAACATCCGGCATACCTGTAAAAGGGTAATAAAATCCTTTAAAAATAATTTATTTATATATAATAATCTATTGATTAATAAAAAACAAAAACTTTTTAAATTTTTTTTCTCTGAATATTTTTCTTTTTTAGTGGACTAAGAATGCTTTGATAACTTTTTTGTTAGAAAAAATGGGAAATCCTGAAGTTGTATTTTACCAGATAAAAATCCGAGAAAAAAAAGACGAACTCTCGCTATTTGTTTTTCAACATGTCCCAGAGCATTCTGTTCGACGTATATTTCGTCCACAACAGTTATTTGAACTTCTTCCATTTTATACGTCAAAGCTCGATCCCTGTGAACTGACATTTTGAAGAGACACTCTTCTATTGTCACACTAAATTGTTTTAGATCTTCATATTGCATGGAGCCTAATTTTAAAAGCTGAGACATCTGCAATAATTTTTAAGCTTCGATTACAAAAAACGAATTATTTTTTAAAAAAATATTTTTAATGCTTAAGCAGAAAGACTTGATTTATTGATCCGTATCCTTTTAAAAAAATATCAGTGTTATTATTTAAGAATAATTGGAAAAATACCTGTGGCGCATGTTCAACAGGCAAACCTAGTTTTTTAAGATCGCTACCGAATTCTTTAACTCCGTGATAATCTCCCTGAATAGCATATGCTGCAAACTGACTCAATTTATTTGTTATTCTTTCAGCCTTTTTTACTTGACCAGGTCTAACACCTGGTCTCTCTTTGTAAAAAATGTATTGCAGCTTAATTGTGAATATTTTACCAAACTGATCATATTGTTGAGCGCCTACAATTTATAAATAAAATAATATTTTGAAAAAAGTTCATTTTTCACTGAACAAATCAATAAAAATTTCTTAAATTTCAAGCTTTTATTTTAACTCGTAAATCATACTTATATCCGAAACGGCGTAATATGCTTGAAGTGGAAGCTCTAAGAAAGGATCTTTTTCCTCCTTCAGGTTAAAAAGTTGAAGAACGGGATTGTCTCCCTGATATACTATTTTAACAAATATTTTTTTCCAGAATCTCTGACCAGTTATTTTCTTTTTGTTCGGATGCCGCAACTGCATTTCCCATCCTTCTCCTTCGTAATGAATTCGAGGGAAGTCTTCAAGGGGTTGAGATACATCTTCGTCGAATAATGGCGTGGGTGGAGTTTCTTGTGAATCAGTTCTTTTAAAACCACCCTCATAAGATTCCGCCTGGTTCGATGCTGATACTGAAATTCTATTTAAAAAAAATTTTCTCGTTTTCATCCTCAAGATCATGTGTTATGTATTATGGTTAAAAGATATGAAAATATCTACTTTCACTTACCCTTCCTGAGCAGAGAAAGCGGGGGTTTCTCCTTTATCGAAGGGATTAAATCTGGAACCGATATCATTAAATGCGGAATTTGTTACTGGTGATTTTGGTGGAGGAACCAGAGCAGGTGCTATTCCTAAAATATTAATTGTTGATTTTAAAGCAATAAAAAAGTGTAAATGATATCATATAAATGAAATAAAAATTTGTTTTAAAAAATTGCGATGTAATATCGTTTTTTTAACTGTTCGATTCGACTAACCGTTAAATGTCTGCTTCTGTTGGTAATCGCCTTCTTTAGGTTTAATGAATAAATTGAATCCTCCATCGTCCGAATCAGTACTTTCAGTCTTTGCCAATCTGTTAAATGTTAGTTGAGAAGGAAGTGGTGGTTGGGACATAGATAAAAATGTATCGAAATTGTCTTCTCCACCAAAACCCTGCTGATCCGATTCATCTGTTGTTCCACTTCCCCAAGCTAAAAGAAAATTATTTTGGTAAATATAAACATAAACATATAAACGTAATTTAAGAAAAATTTTTTACAAATTACCGGTGGTAGAAGAAGAGTTTGTAGTTGAAGCAAAAGGATCAAATAGATCCCCTCCTGTTTTATGAATAGATTCTGCTTGTTCAAATTTTGCAGCAAAAGCGTCGAAAGCATCTAGCTGAGAATTCGTTTCCACTGAATGAAAAGCGTTATTCTGCTCTGTCATAGATCGATCTTGTTGCATTTCGGTAACAAATAAATTATCTTGTGATGGTCTGTTGGTCCCAGATATTGGTATTTCAGGTTCAGGAACAGTTGTAATTGAAGTAGAATTTTGGATAATTGTTTCCTCAGCTGTTGGTTTTGTACCAAATATATAATGTTCTACATCTTGAACGGATTTTTCTTGAGCTGAAATATCCATTGCTGTCTCCTTCTCTGTAGTGTCGTTTTGATCAATAACTGATAAGTCACTAAAGATGGAATTATCATCTTGCTTTTCGAAAACAGCCGATGTTTTAGGAACTTCATTTGCTAAAAGGTTCTGTGCATCTGCACTGAATGTTTCTTCTGTACAGATTACTTGAGTTTCATTATGTTCTCCCGTTTTTATTTTATTATCTGGTTCTGGAGGCATAGAAGTTATTTGAGAACAAAGTAAATCAATATTTCCTCCATCTAAAGCAGATTTTTGATTTCCTAATAAGGATCCAGTTTGAATCAGGACATCGTCTGTTAACAAATCGCCTAGTAGCAAATCCTGTGGTTGCGGTTTTGGTTGTGAATATAAATTTAAAATAGCATCCTTAGTTTTGGGCGGGGGGGGCTTAGACGTGCCAAACAAGTCAAACATGTCGTCTTCTTGTACTTGGGATTGCGGCTGAGGCGGCTGAGCTGGTAATGAAGGAGGTGCTCGTTTAGGAGGAGCAGGTCTAGCAGGGGGTGGTCTTGGGGGAGGAACAGATGAAGCTGAAGGTACTGGTTTTTCGGATGGCGTTAAAATATTTAGAGCATCATTATTAGTCAAATTAGTTAAAGTAGTCTGAGGAACATTCGGTTGTTCATTTCCCAATAAATCAGTAAATGTATCTGGTGTCGGACTAGGTGAATGAAAATCTGGAAAAGCTGTAGGACTCGGTGCCCTAGTTGGAGGCAAGCGATCTAATAGATGGTCACTTGTAGCTTTAAGAGCACCTGTTACACTGAGTATTAAATCTTGTGTTTCCTTTGGCATGGATGGTCTCGGAGGAGGAGGCCTTTTTGGTTTTGTTGTTTCTTCATCCGAAGAGATTATAAAATCATTTGCAGAATCATTAATATTTGAAGTCGCAATTAAATCCAAATCATTTGGTCTGATTTCGTTGACTGATTCAGTTTTATTAGGTTTTACTTCACTGTGTGATACATTGTAGTCTTGTGTTGAAAAAACATTGTAGACTTGGGTAGCCTGAAGAGGCTGAATTGAATTATTCTGGAAATTGTTATTTGTGGAGTAATCTGTTCCGAAACTGGCAAATGGATTTGTGTCGGCTAAGTCATAATTCTTTTCAAATTCATCACTTAAAAATGGATTGTCAACACCCGTTGGCTCTTTTACGAAATCAGAGCTAAGAAATGGATTAGATGATGCAATATTTTCACCGCCACCGTAATCCATGACATCATCCATTAAAAATGGATTAACACTTTTTGCTGTTTCAAAATCCATTTTTCCTCTTACTTTAAATGTTAGGAAAAAAACTGTTTATTGCCCAATTAATTCGGATTCTAAAATTTTTAATTCTGCTTTCCCCGGCACCAGATTCGAAGCTATAGATGTATCAAATGGATCCATTTCATCGTAATTATGCTCTTTAAGCAAATCTATTGGATTTAAAGATTCAGCTATGATGCAGGATTTTTCAGGCAGGCTTAATATGTTTGCCTTGATCTCTCTTTCTGTTACTGCAATAAAATAATTTATTTGGTTTCATTAATAATTAATTTTTATAAATAATTTAATAAAAGTATTTTTAAGTTTAGTGCTCAGTTTATAATTTATTTATTATAAAATTTGTCTCTTTATGGAATTTAAAAGTATAATAGTTTTTTTGAATATTGTTATTTAAATTACCCTGATTTTCGTCGCGAGGATTGAAATCAGGATCTGTATAACTTCTTTTAATACTACTTTCAGAACCTGATGACTCTTCGATCAATTCGCATTCCAAAACTTTTAGCTCTGCTTTTCCAGGCGCAATGTTATCAGCTATTGACGTATCAAATGGGTCTGTATAATTAGATATATCTTCTTCAACTGCAGGAGTTAGAGCTTTAACGGAAAGCTCTTCTTCTACAACCAAGAGATCAGGTTTGCCTAAAATGATTAATTCTTTTTTATTATAAAGACTGAGCATTCATAGATCATATATGAGAAATTCAATTTTTCAAGGGAAAAATTTTACGCACCTTGTTTTAATGATAATCTTGATGGAGGTTTGTATGATAATCCTGTAATGTCTGAATATCTTCTGTTAGAAACGGCAACGTCTTCTTTAGTATTGGCTAATTGTATTTCTTCTTCTCTTGGATTAAAATCTTGATCTGACAGGCTATGTTTAATTCCGGATTGTGCTCTAGGAATTTCCTTTAAATAAGAGAATAAATTGTATTTAATATTGATTTTAAATATAAATAAGAAAACTATCCTTTTTATATTTTATTTAATGTTTAAATAATATAGTATAAGTTAAATATAATGTAATACAAATTATTTATTTACTAAATTTAACTTAATGTTAAATCGAGCACTCACTTCCGTTATTCCCAATTTCTTATGCACTGAAATAAATGGAGTCTGAGTATTTTCGACGCTTTCTAATTCTTTTTCAATTAGCTTAATCTCTACCTTTCCTGGTAATGAAATAATGTGATCAGTATCAAACGGATCGCTAAAATCAAAGTTTTCCGGTTCTTCTGAGCTTTCGTCGTCAGCTGGATCAGCGTAATATGGAGTCAAAGGCCGAACGCCTGAAAAATTTTTAAATCTTTACAATTAAACAATTTATATTTTAAAATATATTGAAATTCGTATCATTGTTAAAAGAAATTATGTTACCTCCTTCTCTTATTGAAGCCAATAAATCACCTTCGATTTCGGGAGAGATATTAAAGGTGACTTTATGAATAGATCTTTCCTCTGCTCTCGGATCAAAATCGTCGTCACTTAAAACATCGCCTGTAGAAATATCAGAGAGCAGTTCTCTCTCGATATATTTTAGTTCTGCTCTTCCTGGAACCGTTATTTGTTCAACAATAGATGTATCAAAAGGATCCGAATATTTGGAGAAATCTTCCAAAGGAGAATCAACGTTTGGAGGAATTGGATTATCTCCTAATGTAGAGAGATCCGTTGTACTTCCTCCTAAATAAAAGTCTGTATTTAGTTTACACTTCTTATAGAGAATAAATAGATAAATAATTACGGTTATTAATATTAATGTATGAAATAATGCATTGGATTTATCATACCTAGCAAATCTCGATGTTGTAGTGTAAGTTGTTGGAAGTTGCTTTCACTATTTTCGCTAACTGAACTTCTATAGGTTTCAATTTTACCACTCAGATCGGTTATTTGAATGCTCACTTTGATTTGATCTCTCCCTTGTGTGCTTTCTAAGCTGTTTGGAACTTCTTCTCTTGGATTAAAATCAAAGTCACTGTTACTTCTGGATAATATACGAGCTTCTTGATGAATATCAGACTTTTGAGCTGAAGCAAAATATTTATGAAATATTGAAAAATTAATTAACAAAAAATTGAATTTAAAAGATTTTTTATTAAAAATTTTTAGTTACTCAGAGACATCTGTCTTAATTGCTTGTATTATGATTACCTGTTACTGAGACATTCCCTAATATTTCATTTTCTAAAAGTTTAAGTTCGCATTTTCCAGGTTGAATATTATCAACAAAAGTAGTATCAAAGGGATCAACTGATTTTTCTTTTTCCTTTTCCTTTTCAAATGATGACCAATTTCTTTCTGAGGAAATATACTGAAATGTTTCCGGTGAAGGAATTTCGCCTTCGATACTTCCAAATAAGTCGTCTAATAAAGGAAAATTTGACTTTAATAAAACTTTTTAGTATTTTTACAGCTATTAATATAATTTAGTGATAAATTTGGTCTCATAATCGGGAATTTCACCATTAATTACCATTAATGGCAAATATAACTCAATTTACAATTATCTATTATGTTTTATTAACTTATTTTAATTCACCTGTTTTTTCCCTTTTTAAAAGATTGTTCACCAAAGAAGTATCGAAAGGATCATTTTCAAAATCTTCATAAATATGTAATTCTTCCTCTAGTTTTTGATTTGCTACTGAACTGGTGGCTAATGCAGTAAATTCGTCAAAGTCTTCCTCATCTTCTAATTTTTTAACTTTTGCAGAATCCGATACTGTATCAAATTCATTTAGTAATGTTACAAATGTGTCTTTCTCGGTTTCTGTAAAAATAAGATTTAAATAGAACAAAATTTAATTAAGTTGATAACGATATCGCAAATGTAATGAAATTTTGAAATATAGTAAAGACAAAACTTAAAAATAACTTTATATATATATACGTATATAGAACAAAAAACTTGGAAAAAAAGAATTATACAATTTTATTTTATTAAATATTAAATTATAATTATAAAATTATAATTATTAAAATATTATTTATTAAATTGTAATTTTACTTAAAAAATTTTTCTAAAAAAAGAAAGTCA
>JAOWBB010007250.1:0-10866 GCA_028565995.1 Ricinus marginatus
GAGGCTGCTGGAAAGCGGCGGGCGAAAATTCGTTGAAAGCAGCTTCCACCCTCCCCCTTTGCTCTCCACTTTCCACCCCCGGATAAAACGCCGAAGAAAAAGGTACGGGGGGGTGCTCGGGCGCCTACCCCCACCTCCAGCACGACTCCCCGCGCCTTGACTACCTGCAATTTACAAATCTCCGCCCACTTGTCCCGCCGCATGAGGGGGTAGGACGGAAATGAAGTAAAACTAAATTTTCTCACGGAGCAGAAGATGTTCCAGGGGTTTAATTTTTCTTTCGCAAGAGCGACGAGGGGAAGCGGAAGTGGAAATCGAAACCTTTCAAGGGCTGCTCTCGCATCGGGCTCCCCGTTTGTTGAGCAATCATTTCGGGGCATTTAGGTAGCGTTTTCCCTTTTTCAGAACCCTGGAACGCATAAGGATTCTTGGCGCATGCCTCGCTTTTCTTTTCTCCTTTTCTTTTTCTTAATTCAATTAGTTAATTAAAAAAAAAAAAAAAAAAAAGCCTTCAAAATCAGTTTCAAAAATGTCTCTTAATATTAAAAACTTTCCGCGGGACAACAAGTCCTTAAACTGCCATCAGCAAAAATGAAAAAAAGGTTCGTTCCATCAGCTCTTGCGTACGCACCGACAAAGACCCAATAAGTCGACGGCTACAGGATTTCCAAGCGCAGCTCTTTTCGCATCAGTAAAGAACAAAGAGCGCGAGAGTTTTGATTTAAAAAAAAAAAAAAATAATAAAATAAAATAAAATAAAATAAAAATCGGGAAATCTGGCGGAGCACTTTCGGTGACGTTGTCACCCCCCTGAAGAACAAGTTTCAAAATTTAATATTCAGAAAAAGCCTTTTCAGGTTTCGCCGGATCCTTAGGGGCAAAATTTCCCTCATACCGAGTCGCGAAATACATTTAACATATACTAAATTTCGTTTTGCAACTGGAATGCGAGGACACGTCCGAAAGGGTGGAGTTTCCGGCAGGATGGAGAGAAACGAAATTAAGGGATGATTTAGTGTCCGGGAAAAGGAGGGAAGGAGCCGGGGTGAAAGGTGAAACGCTGAAAGTTGCAACTTCCGTCTGACGGCATTTGATTGACGGAGAACTTCCGTTAGTCCCGTTTCCAAATGTCAATTTCTCACGCTTTTTCTTCGCCTCTGGCTTTCACATGTCGTCTGCTGGAGCTTTCGGGCTATTTGCCTAGCCGCCGCCGGCTCACCCCGCTTCTCGCCTTTTGGTTTTCGGCTATTTTTGTTTCTTTTTCAGATGCCACGTTTTCGGCGGCGGAGGCGCACGCCCCCCCCCCCCCCGCCCCGGAGAATCTGGAGGTACGGCAGCATCACCCGGCGAGGACGATCTCAAATGTCCGGCGTTAATTTTCCATTGATTGACCGGCATTCGGCACCGAAGCGGTTCGCTCAAATGCAAAATTAACCGGGAGCGTGTGCTTTGCAAAATCTTAGTTAATAAATTAACGATGACGTTTTGAATCAATTTAGACCTTTCGGCGCCGAGAATGGAAATTGTTATTCCGATTTAATTACCCAAGAATGGATCGACGATGCGGCGGCAGCAATCCACCGTCAGATACCGAGTTTCGCGTAACGCACGCCCGAGCCTTTTCCTTTACCTCGGGCGAAGGTTGCTGTCGCGTATGAGAGTTCCAACGCCTCAAATCAATCCGCCGCCGTTAGGTCGATGAGTCGATTTCCCGCCCTGCAGGAATGAATAACCCCCAAACCGTCTGCATTTCGACTTCGAAATCGTTCGTTGCTCGCCGTACCCGAAGCCCGTACGTTACAATGATGACAATAACCCCCGGGGGCGCGTAACTCGGAGGCCGAAGCTCGAAAGGAACGTCCCCAAACCTTTCCCTCGGGATTCGATCGAACCCATCTTCGGCCTCTCTCCGAGTTATTCCACTTTTCCCTCCGTCGAGCGCGTCGTAAAATTCGAAGAATGTCACGCGATGCCCTCCTGTCGCTGCAGCGTTCGTGCGTGACAATTTAGACATTATCAAATATGTCAGGAAGTAAAAGGCAAAATTTAGATGCCGTTTTTTATTCAAGCAGCAGGTCGCCCCCGTGCTTTCCTTTCCCAAGTGGAAGGGCGACCGAAGCTTTCGGTCTCCCGATTTTTTCCGGAGTTCCGGTACGCGAATCGCAGGGCGCAACGACCAGCCTCGTTTCTCCCAGCGGAAACCTCCAATTCATCAAAATGGACAATTAGGTTTCAGCAGTCAGATGGGGCCGCGTTTAGCAAGATGAACGAGAAGAATTGTGACTGTCACTTACCAACCGACCGAGAATAAATTGAAAATAAGGAAAGGGAATTTAGATAAAAATTCCAATTTCGAGCCGGGAAGGAAAATGAATCAAAGCCCGGCGATCGAGAAAAGGAAAAAATGTACTTCGGGGATTCGGAACCGGAGCCGGGACGGAAACATCCGCTGTCGGTGCTCGGAAAAATAGGGAATGGCCCCCGAAATAATCGGTAAAAATTTATTTTGCCGGTCAATCCGAAAAAAAACATCCAGCGTTGCTTATTTAAAAGTGAATGCGCATTAGACGTGCGTGCGTATGCGCTCATCTGACTCACGATTCTCTACCCCCGGAATTTTACGTGGCAGCAGGAATTCCCGGGTCTTCGGATTCGAAATTTAGGGTTGAGGCCCGTTCGATGCAGTCGAGGCAAAAAAATGACTCCCAGTTTATTTAATTTTCGCAGGGTTGAAGCGTCTCTCCCTCGTTTTCGGGTCCTGGGAGGGTTGGAGCGGATGCTGGGGTTAGCGAAGATGCCGAGTGAAGGGATCCATCTTCGATGGCGCGGAAAATCAGGTCCTCCGCAGGAACAATTTCATTTCGAAAAGAGAGAAAAAAAAAAAACAATTAAAATAAATTAATTAGAACAGTCTGCGAATTAGGTGCCGGGGTTAAAAATTAATTTTTTTTAAACTAATTTGCCAGTTACTTAATTGCCTTAATTTCCTAATGGGGTAGAAGGCGCTCCGGTGGACTGCAGTGGGCACCACCTCCAACCCCCTCGTACGCGAAACCTTATTCCTCCGCGTGCGTATTTCTATCCCCGCCTCCCCAGCAGCATCAGCATCGGAAGCGAGGCAACCTATCGGTCTTTTCGAGCTCGTCCGCATCGTTTTCGGGCAAAATTTACATCCTCTTCCGCGATTTTCCCGGTTCTCCGCGCGACACGAGTAGCAAGAAACTCGCACAAAAGTTAGAAAAGAACCGCAGCACCGGGAACGAGTTGATTCGAGCCCGAAGGAGTGCAGAAAAGGTCCGGGCTTCCGAAGGGGGAACCACTAAAAAGGAATCCTAACAAGCTTACGGGAAATGCCTTCCTTTTATTAACGTGACCCTAAGCGGGGAACAGGAGGAGGCGCGGCTGACGGAAGTCCAAAATTAAAGGCACGTTCGGGAAACCGCACCTGACGATTCCCTGACGGCTCCTCCCCGTTTTCCCTGCGAGGTTAAGGGAAAACCGATTTCCATTGTTAAATAAGTAATACGGATTAAGCCGGCCTGCGGGGTGCAACGGCTCCGAAGCGGGACGTTCGGCCAATCTTTATTCCCGATTAATGCCCCTTTTTTTTTTTTTTTTTTTCCTGTTTCACTGCAGAAAGATCCTCCGCGGTACGGTCCATGCTTGCAAATCATTAATTTGAAGCGTTTTTAAGCGTGCACATTTCCGAGCCGTGCTTTCAAATTTGCATCCAGCACAAGCACAAAGATGGTAATAAGCAGCTTGGGGATGGTAAAGAAATTTCTGGGGTCGAAAAAGCAAACGATATTTTTTTATTTTTATTTTTTTTTTTTTAAGATGTAAATTAGCTTAACGTTAAGTGAGTGGAAGCTCCGCGGTTTCCATTCAACGAAAATCCACCATAATCTGGGCGGATTAGCCTTTGTTGTGTGAATGCACCTTCCTGCGACTCGCGCGGAATGCTTTGATACTCGAGAGAGCGGGAATTTCCTCCCCCACCCCATCCCAAAAACTCCTGCAGGACCGGGTACTCCGCATTTCTGCCGGATCCCGTGCGGGAACGCGAAGGACTTGTCAGAGAGCTTTTTGTCCAGCCCCGGAACTTCCAGCAGAAGCGCGTCCGCAGCCCGCGGATTTTGCTTCCAACGCGATTATCCGCGACTCGGACGATCAAAATTTTTAACAGCGCGGCGTGATTTCTTTCAGCGTTTCGGATTCGAAATTCAAAGGCGGAAAATTACTGGCAGAGCCGCCATCGGCGGAAAATCTCCCTGCAGGACCGCGGCAAGGAACTCGCGTTGCGGCTCTCTCCTTCCATTTAGCTTTCATCACGATTTCAAAAGACAGGGGAGCCCTGCCTTTTTCTTTTTTTTTTGTTTTTGTTTTTTTTTTTTTTTTTATGTACGCCTCTTAAAGTACTGCACACGAATGATGTATTGGAAAAAGAAAAAAGTTTTTGTTCCGGGAGCTTAATGGAATTTTAATCTTCAAATTACAATTAATCCCGAAAAAGCCTTTTCTCCCCGAAGCCGAACTCCGGCGAACCCTCGACGCCCGGGAAAATGCGCCGCCTTTGCGATTGGATCGCGAGGCGGCGAATCACGCTGCTCGTGGGATTCGATTTCCTCGCGCGACAACGCCAACTTTCGCCGGCGATCGACGAATCTGCTTCCACGGACTTCACTCCGCGATCGTGATCGAGGAAAACTCGCGGAATTGATCGTACGCGACTGCCCCTTCCCTCCGGCAGGAGGAAAATCCTTACCATCGCGGTTAACCTTAATCCAAATGATGAATGTTCTTTTGTGATTTTCTATATTAAGGTATCTGGGATGGGAAAGCCATTTCCACCGCATTTAATAATCTTCCTGACACTCAAAATCCCTACGTTTCATCTTCATTTTGCAAGCTGACGACGCGTCATGCAAATAAAAGGAGGGGAGGGCGCGGAGGGGGGTGGATGGGTGGTGGGAAACAGACATTAATATTAATATCTTGGGACTGACGAGCATATTTACGTCACGAAACGAACGGGAGGGGCACCGGCCGAAAGATCCGGATTCAGGTTTTTTTTTGGGCTCCGAAATCGCAACCGTCCCCCCCCCCCCAACTCTCGACAGACAAGAAAGTACCGGATCCTGTTGCTCTTGCAAAACCCTTTCGACCTGCCGGCACGGAGGACCGGAGCTAAACTTCTGGGAGAGATTGAACGAGGGTAAAATAAGAAACTCTTCCGCATGCATCTTCACATAAAAGCCACAAGTGGTTCGTCCGGAATCCGAGAGAAGGAGGATGACGGGAGCGCCATCGGCCAGCCTCTCTCGCGGCGAAGCGTCCGCGGCCCGTGCAAGGGATTTCCAACTCAGAAACGCGAAATTCACGGCCGGCGATGGGTTTCCTTCCTTCTTGCATCCGCCTCCCCCGGCGTCGGGGGAAGCAAAGGGAAACCAGGCATGGGATCCGCAAACGGTGCACGCGAAACGAAGCAGACAAAACGGATGGGCAACAAAGTTGAATGAGCGATTTCTCAGTTCCCTCCTTTATTGATCTTTCAGCAAAGCCGGGAGAATGACTCCCAAGCCGGGAGTGTGTACCGACTGGGAAGCGTTGCGCAGGCGTCCGGGAAAATGTGGAGGCTTCGGAAACCGGGTTGCAGGGAGTTCGAGGTGCAGAGACGTAAATCGCTTTTTCCTTCTCTGTTTCTTTTTTTTTTTTTTTTCTTTTCCTGCAGATATGAAAACGTACTGGAACAATGAAGTGGGAAATGGGAAAAAAAGGAAAAAAAAAAAAAATCGCGCGCCGCCTCGAATACTCCTTTCGGTGATGGAGCAGGAACGGCGAGAAATGTTCCCCGAGGCGCTCGGCGTAAACGAAAGAAAACACCATAAATTGAACGACCCCGAAAGACGGTCAGAAAAATATTCCTTTCGGGACCCTCAAAGCGGCAGATCGAATATTATAACGCGAGGGAGCACCTTCGGTCTCTGGCGAAAAAGAAAAAATTTCCTCGTTTCCGGCGACGCTGGAATGCAGGTACCGAAACGGGTCCGTGACCGCGAAGGAAACATCATCCGAGTGTCGGGAAGGAAGCGGGGATTAAAAATCATTTTGGGATCGAATAGATGCACTTTCGAAGGAGAGACCGATTTCCCAAGGAAAGCCTCGAAATGCGAGAGCGAGGCGGAAGCAGCACAACCGTTTAGGTATCGAGAAAGGAACTTCGTCGCGAGGGAGGAAGCGAATTCACGATAAAGCCTACAGGCGCAACGGTCCGCGATGCCGACTTCATTCACTCCGCACCGGAAAGAAGATAAAAAGCAGTCAGGACAGCCGGGAAAGGAAGAAGCGGAAGTTGAAGCTAGATAGACTCCCCAGAACCCGCAGAAACAGAAAGATACTTCGACGGGAACCGAAGCCCCTTGCAGTGCTGCTTCTTCTGGATCCGAAAAAATTTCACGTTTTCCGTCGTCCCGTTGCTTGCGCCAGTCCCGACGAGCGCAGGCCCCAAGCAGAGAATCTTTTTCACCTACCCCCCCCAAAAAAAAAAAAAAAAAAAAAAAAAGAGCGACAGCAATTTTAAAGCCTTGCAATGCAATCGAGACTGGCGCTTTCAGCTGCGTTCGTTCAAATTCCATTTGCATCATCTGGGATAGCGAACCTTTACTGTAGGAACTTAAGACAATTTCCTGTCTGTCCCGGCCCGAGCGAGATGGGAAGATTTCCCATTCATAATCCACATTAAGGGTCTGTAATTACGTAAAATTTCCTCACGTCCGATTCCCGTCCGTTCACCGCCCTTTCGAGCACATCCAGCCACCCGGGCCGTGCAAACGGGAGAATAACTTTTCATGTCGTGCAGGGGATGATTCCCGGGGGAAGCGGGGGAGAGGAAGCACAAAAAGAACAAGACGCCCGGGAAGAAAAACGTGGGGAGCTAGCTGTTTAAACGCCCGAAAGTTTGTCGAAAGCGTCGGTATATCATTTTTCCCTTTTCCGAACTTCGGCGTTCGAGTTTACGCCAGTCAAATTGGAAACGTTCGGCTGTAAAAATCGCGAGCTCGACATTTTGATCCATCTTCCGGTCCCCGGTTCGGCGACCGAAGAGAAACGGAAACGCATGGACGCTGCGCCCCGCTCCCCGAAGAAGAACACGGTTCGCTTCGCACTTTTCGAATTATCCGTCTACGTCGGCGTTTCCCGTTCGATTCCCCAACCTTTTCCGTTCGGCCGTGTCCCCCGTCTGGAATTATCGTCGGTTGTGCATCGCCCTTCCCGGGCAATCAATTTCAGCTTCTTTTTTTTTCTTTCGGCAAGGATCCTCCGGCTATCCGACGCGGAAATCCCGAGCTGTTCCGTCACCGTTCAACATTTAGTATCAAAAATCTCCGACGTTTTCCGCCCGCGGAAGTCGCCTTCTTTGCGGGCAAATGCA
Source organism: Ricinus marginatus (assembly GCA_028565995.1). Lineage (NCBI taxonomy): Eukaryota > Metazoa > Arthropoda > Insecta > Psocodea > Ricinidae > Ricinus > Ricinus marginatus. The sequence goes on from JAOWBB010007250.1 coordinate 7,433, forward strand.
GAACTGGTTGCGGCCCTCGACCGCTGTTGTCTAAGTAATTTTCGCAACTGACGCAAACGAGCTCCGGGCACTTCGTTTATGGGTCGACCGGCAGGTTAAGACGGCCCAAGATCGGTCCCCAGACTTAATGGATTTAAGAGCTTATCGGAGGGCGGCGAGGAACGCCAAAAATGTTGCTGTCATCCGAGAAACGGTGCCCGAGATAAAACCAAAGTAAATTATGAATTTGTCCAGGGGGAGCCTCGCGTGAAATTTATACCCATAACGGACATCATTAATTTTCCGAAAGCCCTCCAGTTATCGAACGAGAAATTACGAAAACCTAATTATCAGTATAAATAATTTATTTAAAAAAATTTTTGAACATGTAATTTATTGGAAACTGTTCTCTGTCCGACTGCGTGCAGATAATTTCTTCCTAGCCGGCCGTCCGGCTGACAGAAATCGGACGCCCCGATGGCTTCCATTCCGTCCAAGAAAGCGCACTTCCACAACATTTCATTAAGCAGATAATTTCCATCTTCGGCTGGAATGGTCGATGAAAAGGGACGGGGAAAGGGAAAGAAACGAAGGTATTGTCCGATTTCCTTTTTTGAGATTCCCGCTTCAACTTGACTTGCCACCCTTAAAGGAAAATCCATTATTTTGCAATCTCAAAGGAAACCGGCAAAAAGGAAGAAAAACTTTCGACTGCGCTCGGTCATCACGTACAGCCTAGAAAAACATCCCTTCCCTGCGATGGTCCATCCCCTTCCGATCACCCTCGGCTGCTTTCCCTCGTTCCACACGTGCCTACAACTTAATGAAATGATTGATTTCTTTCTTTCAACCATTTCCTCCTGCGCCTTTCTTACTCTTTTCTCCAATGTACTTCCGTCGCGAGCGAATACATCCCATTCCTTCCACAAACAAGGGAAGAGAAATCTCCGACGGGAATTCAGTCCCTGGAGGGGAGTTTAAATTCCCCTCGGAGAAAGGCTCGACCACCGCGCACGCTCTCCTTCCGTCAGCAAAGAAAGGCATCCGCGAGTCTTTCACCCTTATCTTGGTTCACATTCACCTGGATCTATATCTTGAAGCTCGTTCCAAGCATTCGAACTTTTCCCTCCCGTTGAGGGCGAAAAATGCGCCGGATATTTTTTTTTTTTGCACGTGACACCCAAACCTAGTGCAACTTTCCTTGTTGCCGCACTGGGAATTTACCGAGCTCGCATTCCTCTCTCATTCCATCGGGGAAGGAGTGCACCGTCCAAAACGTGAAAAATTTCGCCCAAAAGCGAGGGCGACAATACGACGAGTCGTGCAGAGCTGACAAATATAGCGGGCACAAATAAACAGAGCGAGGCTAAAACCAGAAATCTTCGAATCATCCCTTCACCATCATGGCGCCAGTGATTTACCTTGGTTGCTGAGACTAGAACGGGGATCAATATGCTCAACAGTTTGCATTTTTCTTCTGAGACCTCTCCTAATATCCATTACCTGAGGAGTCGGCGGAAGAGGAAGCGAAAAATCGGAAAGGGATTTTCAAGTTTTTAAACGCGGCACAAAAAATAAATTCTGCCGCGTATATTTATTCAGCAAACATAAAATAGCTCCCCGACAATGTTTTTTGGGGACAAAACCGTGGGAAGGGCTCGGAATTTATGTCTCAGACGGAAACCGAGAGGCGTTAATGTAGGAGCTTACCATCCATCCAAAACGGCGAGCAAAGCCGGGAACGACCCGAATCCCTTCCGACCGAACATCAGCAAGGGCAGAGGAAAAAATTTTCGGGGATGTTTCTAAGTGGCAATATCAAGGTTCGCCCTAGGGCTTCGAACGAAGCGAATATCGAAGGCCTCGTTCCCCGAGGAAGCTTGGAATTACCTTTTGGGAAACTTCAAGCGGTCCGCAAAATATAAATGATGTCGCGAATGCAAACTCGGACTTCCCGGTTCGTGCCTCCTCATCCGGGAGGAGCGAACGAATTTGTTCAAATGTTCTGCCGCACAGGTACAACAGCAAGTTGGGAGAAACTTCAGGTATCGCAAGCATCGAACACCGCCCGAAACAATCCCGAAATCCGACGGGGGGGAGGGGGGGGCGGCTTCAGATCGACGCCTTTCATTAGGATTTTCTTTTTCCCTCCCTTAACATTCACCTCTTATTACTACGCCGCGGCTCCGTCTTTAAACGGTGATCCTCTTAACCCCTCGCCTGGTATTCGACGCCGCGGAAAAATTACGAAAAGCACAAACCCATCGAGTTGGGTTTATTCCTCATAATTTGCTTATTACCTTGCAGACTTACGATTCTTCTCCTTCATCAATCAAATTACGCTCTTTCCGTTTAGGGAAAAACAAAGGTAATTAACCGGTTGTAAAGGAAAAATGGGGAGCGCATGAAGAGCAATCCAAGTCGCGGGGCGGGGGCGCGGCGGCTCATCCTTGAAAGAGAAAGGGGCGCTTTTCCTGGAGAAAAGACGCGAGACACTTTACCGGTCGATCCCCTCTCCCGATCGGATGAGGGGTAATCTCATTAAAGGGAATTTCCCCTCGGAACTTCACCCGGAACCATTTACGATTGCTGCGCGTAAACCTGGTAGCCGGTGACGGCGTCTGGTGGCGAGCGCTCGAACCAAGCCCCTCCCGGACTCTCCCGCACACGCCGAAGACGGGCCGAGCGCCCGAAATGCAAATCCGTCGATCCGGGGACCGATCAAAACCGGATTTTCCGGAGCACTTGCCCCGGAGAGTCTCAAAAATCCCCGTCCCGGAAACTCTCTTTTCTTCCCCCTCCTTCTTCGGCGGACTAATAAATAAAACTTCCCAGCAATCTTCCGGCCGAGGAGATCCGATCTTACCGAACGCTTTTACCCCGGAAAAATGACACGTATAAGATCCCGGACGCAACCCATGTCAATCCCTTGAAATAAGGGAATCATCCTCTGCTTCCGCTAACCCTGCCCTCTCTTGTTAGTAATTTAGCTTTCGGAGGAAAAAAAAATGAAAAAAAAAACAGGGGGAAGTGGGGGGGGTGAGTTTATATGAGAAAACATTTCTCTGGAATTCCTTGATTACCGTCTACGTTGTAACAACTATTAATTACCTGACTTTTGATAAGGGTGGTGGACGGGGGGATGGAGAAAGGGGATCAGGGAAAGAATTCGAGACCGGATCTTTCCTTTCCCATTGTTTCCGACCTTTCCCGGAGAGAAAGTTCGGCGTCCAACCCCTTTTTTCGAAGGGCGGGGGAAAGGAATTCGGGAAAACCGCCCGCTAGGAATTTTTCTAAATAAATGGAAATATTTTCCGAGAAAGCGGGGAGACGGAAGGGAAGATTTATCGGAAACTTGAGTGACGTTATTGAACTCCGTTCCTTCCCCTTTTCCTCGGCAGGAGCTTGTAAAAAAAAAAAAAAAAAAAAAAAAAAAATTATAATTGGATTTAATT
>JAOWBB010007251.1:0-10861 GCA_028565995.1 Ricinus marginatus
TATATAAATTAGTCAGGAATGTTATACGTACACGTTAAAAGGGTGACATGGAAACTTTGATCCTTTTTTTTTAGGGTTGTATGAATTTAAACGGCAAATGCCTTGCAGTATTAGGTTACTCCCCGTTTAACGCACATCAAAAACCAGTCCAATATGTTTGCATTGCACGTTCGTTCCTGCGGGACAAAAAAGAAATCCAGTTTCAGGCCGAAAAAAAAAATGGTCTACTCGGCTCTAATAACCATAATAAAAAAGGAAAAAATAGAGTAATGGGTGATAAGGTGAAAAAGACATATTGCACAAATGACTCGTTGGGATTTACAGCCATTTAGAAAATGCGCCTCGGTCGGCAATGTTCGGTAAATGGATGCGAAGGGGGTTGCGCTCTGGGCACGTGGCAGCTGCAAGGCTTCCACTCTTGGCACAGGCTTCTGCAGTGGCTCAAATCCACCACCTCCGCGATGCTTCAAGTCTGCTTAAATGAAGGAGTCTCTCGCAAAAAGACTTTTAGAACCGTGTAAAATCGTGGAACACTTTTTAAAAGACCCGCGGCGGCTGGGGTGGGCCCGACCGATGCAGACACTGAGGAAGCTTTCGGTCTCCGAGGCTGAATTTTTCAATTATCCGTGGTAATAAAGTTAATTGACTTTCGGAGCTTTCCGAGGGGTGTTGCAGAGCAAGCTTGCCAACGTGAAACACGGACAGAGGCTTTAGCCATTTAAAAATATTGCTCCTCCAGCCAATTCAAGTGGCGGAACCATCTCGTTTTGTGTGGACGCCTCGGAGCATGCACGTAACCTTTTAACCATTTACTCGTGTCACGAAAATGGAAATTGCTAATTTGATGATTTTTTAAAGCCGATTTGCGCCGCGTTCACGGCGCCGAGAAGGAAAAATCCAAAGATTTTGCAAAAGGCTATTACGTCGAAAGCTAGCTTTTATTCAGAGTCAACATTATGGCACAATGTGAGTGAGATTCAGGGAGGAAGCTGGATTAGGGTGTGAAAAGAAAAAGAAAAAAACAAATGGAATAATACGATTCTATCAAATTCCAATGACCAATGTTTATGAATTAATTTCTGTGCTCTTTTGCGACAGATCCGAATCCTTTCAAAGACTCTAAACCTGGTATTAAATTTTTTTTTTTTTTTGCAAAAAATCTCCGTTTACATTCTCGCTGCGCGCGTCTGTGTGCGTTGATAACGCTAAGAAGAGAACCCGCAAAAAGTGAATTCGAAACTGCAGCGAAAATCGTAAATTGCGTTAAAATAAAATCGCTCTCGCGCGAGCGCAACTGGACTTCGCGGTCGAAACAGGAACGCAGGTTTGAACTGCATGCGAGATCCAGCATCGTGACAAACTTTACATGTTTTTATTTTGTCTTCGTTCCGTATGAATGGTATGAAAGGAGCCTCTGCCTGGAGGAGAAACTCCTCTCGCTAATCGAACCATTCCGTTTCAGAAGGCGCGGGAACAATCTGCCGAAATGGACCGGAGCGGTTTCATGCGGCGGGAATAAATAAAATAAGAATATGATGATTTTAGCATGATATAAAACGGTTTGGGAGTCGCCACCAGAGCTCCAGAGCGAAATGGCTGCTATGAGAAAAAAAAAAAAAAAAGAAGGAAACGATCACGAACTCGGATACAATGCAGAAGGGATACAGACCAAACATAACTGTGGTCCATTATGTGTAGTAAAACACCTGTCTTAGGTGTACTCCAATCCCTACTACAAAGTACCGTAATGTCGCGTTCATATTCACAATGCTCCAGCACGCTCCTCACTTACATTCGCTTCGTGGATTTTTTTTTTTTTTTTGCTTTTCGTTCAAAGCCCAAAAACATCGCTAAAAATTACAGAGCGGCGATTTTATCGCGGCTTGAATCAAACGCTCCGGAGATTCGGAAAAGAAAAAAGAAATGAGCAAGCTTAAAAATTCCATTCGGCATGGATGTTCGAAAAATTTCCTCCCCTCTCTCCCCGGGGGAATCGAGGTCGCGGGGCAAAAATTCGAGACGTCGACAGACCGACGTTAAACAGATTAAGAAAAAAGAAAAAGAAAAAAAAAAAAAAGGCCGCACTTCGGACGTTTAAAGTGAGAATAAAAGGAAATTGTCGAGCTTGTGGCCGTTACTATCATTGTTACTTTATTAAATTCGTTTTGCCGAAATAGCTCAAACGTTGTCGGCGGAAGGAAAGAAATCCTCATCTCCTCCGGGGAGTTCATGATGGGAAAAAACATTTTGATTGGTGAATCCTCCCCCTCGACGATTAAACGCGATTGGCTGCCAAGCACGTGCTACGGGCACCTGGTTCTCGGAGCATTAGCTCCGATGGAGCTACCAGAAATCTTAGATGAGGCTTAGATGCCGAGTGGGTTTTGTCCTGTAAACACCGCGAGATTCATGTTACGTTTATTCTCATTTTATATTAATTCTCGTAAGGCGCAACCGCAATCGATATTGCACGTTTGGAATTCAGTGCACCAGTTCTGTAGTGGAGAGATCAGTTATCCGCTGACCTCCGATGGAGTAGGTCACCACCGCCGCCGCGGCAAATCGCAGTTTCGGGACTGAAAAATTTATTTTTATTTTCTTATACACGCACACGCACACACTCACACACACACACATAAATATTTGTTTTTCCATTCTTTAAGTGACGCGCTATGCATCTTTAAGTGAGAAAATGTGCTCTTTTCCGGGTGCTTTTCGATCGGTCCGCCAGAACCTGTGACGGAAAAACCGAAAAATGATTTTTATTGTGCGGATGTGTTTCTTTTGAACGAAAAAAAATTTTTTTTTCTTTTTCCTTTTCGATTTTTTTTTTTTTTTTGATTTCGCATTTTAAATTAGTATCAATGTCGGGAGATATAATGGAACGCGGCAAAGTGCCCAAATCGGGACTGCTGAAGAAATATAGCCATTGTCCTCTGAAGAAGAGGCCTTTCCTGTTTAAGGAGGAATCATTTGCAGACTCAAAAGGTAAATTTTCTGCCATTTTTCATTATTTTAATATTCCCCTGCCGTAAAATAACCGGTTAAGTATCTATAAATTATTAATATTTAATGCCAAAGCTTTATGAATGTTTAAAAAAAAAAACTTTTAAGTTTATTATTAATGTCATTTTTCATGATATAAAAATATAAGTAAATATTTAACATATTTTGACTATCAATAAAATATATATTTGTATCTTGTCAGATTGTTTTTTTTTTTTTATGAGTCCAATAAGTATCTCGTATTCCGCGTAAATAGGAAGTATTTATAAAAACAGTAATTTTAGATATACATGTATGTATAAAATCAATTCGATGAGTAAATATTATGATTTAATTATAAATACATATATATATTTCATATTATCATTGAATCGTACCTATGAAAAAATAGTTAAATGAAAATTTAAATTTGATCAACATCCACGTTAATCATAAACATTTTATAATTAATCTTCGATCTGTAGAAACATCATTTTATAATCTGTCATTAGATGTTACTATTAAATAAACTAAACTGAATCATTTGTCATAGATCGAAAATTGAAGTGCACGTTGCTGGCTAGCCTGATGAGAAGAAGTATCATTTTATCTTTATTTACAAAAAGAGTTTCAATTAATTTCCCATTTAAAATATACGGTGTTAGCTTTAAAAATACGTCAATGAATAAAGAGTAATATGTTATTATATATTACTCTTATAAGGATATACTCTTTAATAAATTTTGTGTATGTTTATTTAAAAAGGGAAAGTGAAATAATTCGGATGATTAAGATTATGTAGTATATATTTATAAATAATGACGAAACGGTTTTTTATTTATACAATTATGGAATTATCTCGTCATTTTTCTTGGCCGTATGAAAAACGTTTAAGTTTATACTGAATTTTAGGCGGTGTCCATTTCGGGGCACGCTGGACGCATCGAATCCCTTGATGATTCCGTACCTGCGTCAAAAATTTCATTTCAAAACAGGCGCACGTTTTATGTCAGGGCAATTCACTCATTCATCATCAGAGCAGTCTTAATATTTTAAAATTATTCAACAAGGTGTATATGTGTATATCTTTTTTGGAAACTGTTTCACACTTAACTAATTCAAGCAACTAAAGCACATTACGAAAGTATAATTGGATAATGCTTTGATGACCATATATTACATCTGACGACAAGACGCCAAGTGGAACATAAATTAAAGTTTTATTTTTCATAGGAAAAGTATCCTTACCGTTGGAGCCAAACTTTCGGAATTTTTAATTAAATTGCTCGCTCTTTAAATAAAATATCACTTTTTATATTCAGTGATAAATGAGGCAGTTTTTTGGGCTTTCAAAGAGCCCTGATGATTATTACAGCGCCTTGGGATATTGCCTCTATTATAATAAATGTATAAGATAATATACTGGTCACTCTTTAGATTAAGTTCACCACTTCTCCCGTATTACCACCCTACTCACTAATAGGAATCGCGTTATTAATTGCCACCGATAGTGAAATGAAATGACTTCATTTTTTCTTAACGGAAAATATGCATGTGTGATTTATATACTTTATTTCGTTTGTTACAGATGCTGTAGACAATTCTGAGCCTGAGAATTTGAGTACAAAGCCAGAAGATCTCACCGTAGCCAATCCCCAAACGAATTGTTTAACGCCTTTGACGAAGAAGCTTTCCTTTTCCCTCTCGGATAGGTTGGATCCCATCGATGCAGCGAGAGACAGACCTTATCCGGCGGCCTTTTCGATGCCCCAGAGAGATTCCTCAAAGACCAGTGGTGGGGTGCTGGAGCCGCTCAATCTGAACACGCCAGTTGACTCACCTCATCCAGTGACCTATCGTCCTACACCTCATTACCCACCTCACTATATTCCGTTCCCCTATCATTATCCACCTCACGAACTATACCATCAATATCCATCCTCCATGTACCCGATACAACCGAGGGTTCATCACCAAGAACAGCTCTCGCCGTTCCATCAACGAGAGTCATGCTCTCCTCCGAGTCATTTGTACTCCTCGCCCGTTAGGCCGGTGCCCTCTCATCCTTACAGACTACCTGAAAAACTGTATATTCCTTATTCTAATTCCGATCACTGCGGTCTCTCTCCTACTTCGTCCACGACGTCGAGATCGCCCCCTCCTGCCACGCCGGAGGACCTGTCGTCTCCTGGGAGCGTAGCGAGCATAGGCAGTGTCGGAAGCACGGGAATGGGCTGCGGCAAAAGGAGGAAAGACAGTGCTCCGAGGTATCAGTGTCCAGACTGTAACAAGTCGTATTCGACATATTCCGGCCTGTCGAAGCATCAGCAGTTTCACTGCGCGGCCAACGAAGCCTCCCAAGCGAAGAAATCTTTTAGTTGTAAATTTTGTGAAAAAGTTTACGTTTCGTTAGGTGCTCTTAAAATGCATATTCGGACACACACATTGCCTTGTAAATGTACTGTTTGCGGTAAGGCATTCTCAAGACCTTGGCTCTTGCAAGGACACGTGCGGACTCATACGGGCGAAAAGCCTTTCTCGTGTCAGCACTGCGGCAGGGCGTTCGCCGATAGATCAAATCTCCGAGCTCACCTTCAGACCCACTCGGACGTTAAGAAATACTCGTGCACGACCTGCAGCAAGACGTTCTCCCGCATGTCTCTTTTAACGAAGCACGCGGACGGAGGCTGCCCGGGTATAGCACCACCAGTGGACATGTTGTACGAACAGCATCATGATCTTCCCAGTTTGATATCTGAAAACCTCCATCGGTGACTGGAGAATGAAGACATAAGCCTCGAGCTGTTTGAACAAGACATACATTAACGGAGCCTTTGGCCATCACACCCAACGATTAGGACTTATTATTATATAAACCAGTTCCTTTTGGCAGCTATTTGTCTTGCCTTTAAAAATAATTGAGCTATTTTTCACACAGTGTTTTAAGATTTTGAGCCATTACTTTGCCATTTCTGGATCATCTTTAAGTATAATAATGAATATTATTATCGATATACAGTATCCATTTCTCGAAAGATAAACATTTAATAGCATAGCTATATGTTTTAATCAATAATAATTTGATTTTTTGCCCCAGAGCTTTCTCTTATTTTTCAAAAAAAAAAAAGAGCCTTTTTTTCCACCAATTTATGTAATTCTTTTGTATGATAAACCATGCAGATTTTTGTGTTTGAGTTCAAATAAAATATTTTCGTGCCATGTTTCAAAAAAATTATTTTTATCCGTATTTTTAAATACGGATAATAAGAAATAAAGTGCCAAAATACATTCCTTTATAAATCTTAAAAAATTGAAAGTCTAACGTTTGTGTTGTAGTACAAATTAATAATAAAATACAAAGAATTGTATATTTTTCTAAAATATTTCGGAATCAATAGTTTAGTTTTCTTATGATAACTAATTATGAATTTAATGTAAATCTATTGGAATAACAATATTTTATGTGACGGTATTCACTCTGATTCATGTATATTAAATTGACTTCAAATTGTCTTCAAAACTGTGAACAATGAAAAAATAAACTTAAAAGTTCACGCAAAATATTAATCAACTGCAATCCGATTTTGCGACATCAATTCTACCCTTTAAATATAAATTTCTTTCTGGAATGTATTTCAGTGGGTTTTGCTCATGATTGCACTTTAAAAACAGCATTCGATATATTGTCAAATGGCAGTATGTTTTTAACAAAAACAATACTTTATATTAGTATTTTAATAGTAAATGCTTCTCAGGTTTAATAAATAAAATTGAAACCATTACCGTGTATAGAAGGGGAACCATCAATTTTCGCCTTTTCAGGGAGAGAACAATTGGAAGACTAGCCAGTTTTCGCAGTAATCCCTTAGAAACGCTTTTCTCACACTGGATTATATAAAAAAGACAATATTTTGGTATAATAATAAATCACTGGAAAACATGGCTGGCGAAAAGCTGCTAATTTAGTTCTGTAAAATAAATAAAAAATGATTGTCGCATTAAAAAATAAGAAAAAAACCAGTGATTCCTGCCGAAAATGCCTTTACAATTTATAATTCCACTATTAATCAAACCTTTTTTATAATGATTGATGAAGTTCGCCTTGTTTGGCTTCTTCATCGTGCCACGAACAATTTACTAGTCTCTGACGTATTTTAAAAACTCGAAGCTATTACGAGCATTGTTCTCCCGAATGAAGTGCCTTAAAGACTGATTAAAATTTTCCTAAAAATAAAGTATTTTTTTTAATATAAAAATGAAAAGAGAAAAATGTCAAAAATTTGGTCGGTTGGCGCCTAAATATAGCGCCTTTGGTACAAATCACGACAATAATATAACAAATATTTAATTAATCGACCATTATAAATACTATGAGGAAATTATAGCTATGAAACAACCTTCGATGACTATTTTTACTAGCCAAATTTTTTTTTTTTTTATATTATTATTCTTATTCTCATGTATTTAAACTTTTTCTTTTAGTTTATAGATGTCTTGCTTTTTTTTAAATTCAATGTTTTAGCACTTTTGTAGTCTTTATTCAGTGTAATTTATTTATTAATTTTTTTTTAATATATATATAAGACAGGTTTCAAAGGAATTCCTCGACAAAAATTATAAATTTTACGTAACTGAAGAATAAGATTTTAGATGAGAAATTCCTTTGAATACCGCTTGATTTTTAAAGCTAGTCACTGTGTCGGTTGCATATTCAAATGTACAGCATTTAAATTAGTATTGCCATGTACAGTGCCTTAGATATATATTATATATTATTTTAAGAAGAGTTTTTATACTGCAGCAAAAATAAAAATTGTTTAGAAAAATTTCTTTTGTTTCACGTTTTATTCCTCAAGTAAGTGACGATGTTCATAGTTTCACAGAAAAGATAATATAAACATGTGTTGCTGACGCGAAAGCCTCTGCGAAAACCAACTTGGTTTTCCCACTGGATTTTATAATGTATATGAAATTTAAAAAAACTGAAGTTCATAAGGTCGGAAACCGTTAAATGTTTTTGCGGAAACTTGAATAAACTACGCTAAATCCGACATTATGTACGCTTCTGTATGTATTTATAAAGCTGCATATACGACCCGCAGGGGCTTCAGGTTGAATCTGACTACTCTTATTATTGTATAAATTTGACATATTTCTGCATTAGAAAAATATCCGTTAATAACCTTTTGGAGTTTGTAAATGCAGCCTTATTTGTATTCTGGATTGCCTTCACATTAAAGATAAAAAAACCTTCGTATCCCTTTTGGGATCTTTTTTTCATTCAATTTTAAATTCATAACCTAAAAAATTCGGATACGGTAGGTCTGGTTTTATTGATTCTTTCATCCTGAATGAAAATTTATACATTCGAAGCAACAACTGCAGTCAGCGGCGTGAACGGAGCAGTTTATTAAAATCATAATCACAATTATTTATAAATATTATAAGGTTTTATAAATATTAAAACGTATAGCAAAATAAATGAATGGTAAAGGAACGTAAAATGAAAAAAAAATAGAAATAGAGATTTGCTTTGCTGAAAGATTTTTAAGTAAGATTTTGCAATTTCGAATAATTTCCAGTTCAAATTGTACATTGATAGTAGCCGATGATTTTAATCACAGAATGCTGATTTGCTGGAGCCAGCCCATTTTCCCGTGTTGTAATCGAAATTACTTGTTAAATAAAATAGTGCCGCGTTAATAATCGAATATTCGAAATGTCACCGAATTCATATATCGATTAATTAGAGTCCACATAATGAAATATGGCGAAAATACTGCATTTTTGCTTCGGTAGCGCAGATCTCAGTTAAAGGTTAAGTATTCTATTTTATTGTTTGTTATAAGATCAGGAATTTTATCTTGCGGTACTTTATACATTCCAGACTTTGATGAAAATATTTACGACAATCTTTTTCCATAATTGGACTATCGACGATCAAGCCATAGCTATGGCAGACCGGGACTTAATCACAAGTAATTCAGGTGGACGATAATTAAGAAAAAAGGCATAACACCAAACCAACATTCGTTAAAAAATGTAAAAAAAATAAATGGACTCTTCATATACGTGCCTCACAGCAACTGTCGGTGAAAAGTGGTCCTACTCACTCGATATATAGTGTTACATTGAAAAACAAGAGCGGCTCCTCTGAGGATGTCAAGTCACGATCTAAAACCGACCATAATATATTCCCCTGTTGTTTTATGGAGTAAACTCAAGGATCATTATACAGCGCATAAATAACCCGGTAGAGGCATTCGAGATGTGGCATAATGGAATTCTGTCGATGACAGACATCGTTATCCAATGATATTTCCGCCAAGCGCAGGATTATGGCTGCCGATTTTGTGTTATTTGAAGAAGGGAGCCCACGACAAGTAAAGATATTAATTCAACACATAAGCTTATGCTCGGTTCCCAGCGAGTACGGCTGCGAGATATATTACGGATATATATTCATACCCCAAAAAAATAAATAAGCTTCTGAAGATACCCGATGAGACGATAATGAAACACTCTATTGAAGCTTGTAATTTATGCTTAAATTATTTTCATAGATCGAGCACAATACACAGGAGACTGGTTTCAACTTCGGTCCCGCACCAAGTCGTTGACTTTTAAAAATTTCTTACGATAAATCTAACGATTCCCTTATTTCCTGTACCGGACTACGGCCCTGCATATCTGTTCCATTTTGAAACTGGGACCTGACAAAAATTACAACGAACAAGGCTAATGATCCTGATTCTCGCGTGAATATTTTATATTTGACGTTTCGGAGTATAAAAAATATTTTATTGAGTGATATGTCGCTTTATACGAGTCCTATTACCCGAAGATTACGACTGTTAAATGGCGGTTTAGCGTATAACTACACACCCCCGCCCTTGTAACTATCTTTAAAATCGATTGGAAATCTACTCCGGATCCGGTTCCGGATCGCCTTTGCCACTGCATGGACGTCAGCACGTTGACTCTCCGTCCGCTGTTAGTTGCGTCCCGGATCATCCGGCGACTTTGCGTGAGGAGCGGGCTGAATAATTGGGTGGCATCCACTGACGATTTGGTCCAGTCCTCTCGCAAAAGAAGCGCACATCGCTCCGAGTACTGCCCGCGCACCGTCACCTACGACAGTCTCCAATTCGAAAACCGCAAAATAAGTCATCACATCGCAGTTCCTTCTAATTAGCAGTTACCGTTCCCGGTTATTTTACTTATAATTGATTCCTACTAATACAAGTACCAATCGGAGATTTAGATGTCAGATGGTCCTGCAAGAACCTGTTTTTCCGATGCAATTCGTTTTTTAAATTTCCTCTCCGTCCTTTCATGTTTCGAACAAATCTTCCATTTGTCGCAGGACACTTCCTTCACGGATTTACGATTCTTCTGCTTCCCCGTTCGCCTCGCACTTCGGTCATTTCCAAAATGCAGTAATGCGATTAAGCTGTTTTCCGCGCGGAGTGAAAAGTTTATGCTGTTTGGATTGCTCACTCGTTCGGCAAAAGTAGAAAAACCTTTCGGGGTATAACGGTTTAAAAAGAGGATGCAAGTCAGGTTGGGTAAGACGAAAACTGCATTTAATTTCGGCAACGAGATTTTGCCTGAGAAGCAGATTACACGCTAGCGAATATTGCCGGCTTAAAATGATCAATACATACGCAAAGCATTTCTTTTATTATGTAGATGCACATAAAAATAACCCTTTTCGGAATGTATTAAAAGTCTTATTTTGCACGTTTTTGTGGTTGATCGAAAGCCCGGAAAAAGTTAAAAATTATGATTTTGCATGCATCGCATTCCTCGCGGGATTCGGTTGGATTTCCTTTGAGCAAAAGTATCACCGGGCATCGGTTAAGGGGGGGGGGGA
>JAOWBB010007252.1:0-10854 GCA_028565995.1 Ricinus marginatus
ATTAGACAGAAGAATCAAACCCCCCCCCCCCGAACGGCGGCCCAAAGGGGACATTTCGATCCGAGATGAAATCGGAATAAACTGCAGACGATGTCAATTTCCCAGTTTTCCAGTTTAGCGAACGCTTTGCCGGAATGGAAATGAACTCGCTGAGAAGCTCCACCCGGGGGCAGTGCGGCTGAAGTTACGATCGCTGATCCGGCTCGATTCGGGTTTTCCTCACGATTCTTCGATAATTTAATCGCGTCTTCTCGGATCACTTTGAAACTGTTTTCCCCAGGTGCGGAATAAGGAAAATGAACACGCAGATTTGCCCCCCCCAACCTTTTCCGGATCCTTCGGGTTAATATTTGCCGCGTGAAAGTTTCATCCGTTTCGGTCCCACGGAGTGTCTTGTACATCGAAGCATACGCAGCAGTAAGAAAAATTAATGAAATCAATTTTGTGATTCGCATACATATGGACAAAGCTTGTATAATACAGCGATATTGGGAAAATATGCGTTTTCGATGCGACAGTGTAATCGTAAAATTTCTACAGATCGCAGGTTCTTCGTGTCAGCAATTTGCCGTGAACCTGAAAAAATTTTTGACATTCCATCAAGTGGATTTGAAGTTTTCTCCGATGGAAACTGGATTTCGGAGTGGTTTTAAGCAAGCAAAATCTTTATGAATCGCATTCCGTTTTCGTCCGTACCTTAATCCTTTCGGATCCTCCCCGCTGTCGGCGTCAGCGCCTTTTTACGTGCATCACGTAAATTTTGGATTTTAACGTAAAGCCGAAGGAAAAAAAAATTTTTACTTTCATCGCAAAATCGCGAGATATTAACATGTACATCGATCCATTAAACTCGATAATTATTCACAATCTGAATCATTTCTTTTTCCCTTTCCCGGCAGATAATATTTTCGGACGTTAACTTAAAATTCTGAAAAAATATAAAGGGTTTTAGGGTAAAAAAATTTTCTTTCCGGGGGATTTTTAATCATCCCCTAAAATCAAATGTGGTCTTTAATTGAATCTACGGGGCGGATTTATCTTCGGGGGAGGGAAGTTTGAGAAAGTGCATTCGATCGGGGAATTCCGGCACGTTTGTTTTTGCTGAATTTTGGAGCGGAACCACTTGCGGATATCCGGTCCCGCATTCGGTTTCCCCTTCCGCCAGGGGGGCAAGTTTCCCCGCGATAAAGAAAATTTTTAAAAAAAAAAAAAAAAAAAATCTTTTCCGTGAGAAGGGACCCGCGAATGGGAAAGTTATCGATTTTCCGGGGGGGGGGGGGCCGCAGCACAAATCCAGAAGTTCTCATCAACCTTTAAATAATTGGTTTTGCTCAACGTAAACCGAGGAGAAAATTGGGATGATTTTGAACCGTGAGGTTTTCGGATCTTTTCAAACTTTCGCTGACTCGAAGCTGCTCCAGATAAAACCGAAAACTTTGCCTTGTTAGCTGCGGGGACTCCGAATACCCGATCGGCTGCGAGTACCCCCGCGCACTCGTTGGCTGTGCAGGGTGACCGACTGAATTTTCTCCCATCCGCGAGGAAAAGATAAATCAAGCGATTTATCTGACGTTTATCAGCAAAGGGACGTCGGGAAATGTCCTTTGCACGGGTCTTCGTACTTCTGCGGTTCTTTCAACAGTCTCCTGTTGCCGCCATTGTAAAAAGCCAGGTTTTTTTTTGAATCGGGGACCTTTTTGACCGATTCCGTTTCTCTGTTTTTAAAATTTGCGTTTTCCTGACGCATCCGGCGCGTGGATTCCCGCTAACTTCTTCCATTAACCGTCTGAAACGTAATGGAGTTTTTCTGATCGCGTTAATTTATATGTAACGTAAAGTTACGTCTGTAACCTAACCCCTTTGGTAAATCGTACGACGTTTTAATTATCCCGAAAGCTGTTTTTATAGTAATTTTTAGTTGTACTGTATGAGTTTTAGGTAACAACTCCCCGGACATATTGCTTATTCATAGAATTTGGAAAATTTTCTTTTTCCCCAAGAGTTTTGACGTCGATCGCACCGTGTTTTTCCCCGCGTTTCATTCCGCGTCTCTGACCTGGACGAACGGCCGCAAGATCTTCTTCGTCAGCGCCGGAAACGTCGCTTACAACCGAAGATTTTTACAGTGGTGCGCACGAATGGAAAACTGCCGAAATGAACCGCGTAAAGGAGGAAATTGTAAAGAACCTTAAATTTGCTGCATTCCAGATTCAGAAATTGTTCGGAAAAGTTGAGCCATCGAATTTCCGACACTTTTCACATTTAGTTTAAACCTGTATTTTGAATCTTTTGCTCCGCTGTCGTGGAATGCAGCCCGAAAGGTATGTGAAATTTTACACCCTTTTTTCACCGTATAATTTTCATGCTCCAAAAACAAATCGTTTTTACAATTTGAGAAAAAATCATCTCAAAAATTACACAAATTGGAATTTCCATAACGCGGAGAGTATTACTTACGCATGCATCGGAAAGTTATATTTAACTATTGATAGGTTCGTTTTCGCGGTTTTACGGTAAAACATTTTTAAATTAAACAAATGATATATTTTCGTTTTCCCTTTCGGATGTTTTCAAACCTTTTTTTTTTGTCAAATTAACGCATCGATCTTAAGGCTGAAATAACCTAACCTTCTCACTTGCATCGACATCACTTATATGATCGTTGATATCCTCAAGTGACAAATGCGATCGCTGCACGTGGATTCCACGGGATTTCTCTGTGAAAGATCCTCTGCGAGAATTGCACTTTTCCGACGCGTGAAATCAGGTACGTCCAGGAAAATCTTTTCCTCCGGAAGTCGAAGAGATCATTTTCTCTAGCCCGGGATCCGTCTGCGGATTGATGGAGGAGAGAGTTAATCACTTGAACCGAGATCTGGAGCGTTCGGGGAGGAAAAACGGAGGGATGGAATCGCTGGAAGAGGTTAAGGATTACGTTTTGGCTGGAGAACGAGTTTCCTGTTTAAAATCCTTTCCCTTTCTATTTAATTGATAATTACAATTTTGATTTTATGAAGGAGAACGATGATGAAAATGGGAAAATTTAATTCTTAATTTGCGTTCCTATTCATTTCGGGGGTTGTTTCTTCCCTTTCAGCTCTGACCCCTTGCTGCGCTTAATTCTCGCTTGTTCTCCGGAATTTTGGGGAGGAAAAAAAAAAAAAGGGAAAACACCGAAAAATATGACCGGAGAATGGGCGAAAAATGCTTCGGTCAAACTATCGGAGTAAAAATCGTGGGATTAGCAGAATGGAAAAAGGAAAGGTTTCGTTATTAATAAGACCGGGTTAAGGATCGAACATCCCTGGAACCAACTGGAGAAGTTAAGATTAATCGGATAAATCCCATCGCAGAAAGAAAGGATTTCCACCAAGGAGCCCAGAAAACACAGTTAATTTGGTGGGATTTCATCCTGTTTAAACTATCATTCTTATTTAAAACCTTTTAATAAATTAAACCGTGATGCAAAAGCAATTTACTGCATGTTTATAATGTATAGTGTATTTTCTAATTATAAAACATATCATTAGTTTTAGAACAAGGAGAGGATTTGCATAATTCCCGAGCAAATAATTCACTCTTTAATATTTATTCCGCTTAAGCTTTCGGTTGAAACTGCTGCAGGAGTTAATATTCCCTCGCTTTTTTTTAACCTGTTCGCTGTCGTTCGATGAGGAAGACCTTCGCTTTTTTTCTTTTTCCAGCCCTTTTCTGCGGTTTTTCCATTTTTCGGAGTGCAAATCTGATGCGACCGCCTTAATTTTCGCGAGAAAAGTGGTAATTTACGTAATGGTTCCGGAAAAAATGTAATCGGCAATCCGATGGGAAACCCGTCGAGTTGGGTTAAAAATTTTCCCCGGCTAAAGTCGGCACGGCTAATAACCAAACGGCGATCCGAAGCTTTTCAAAATTGCATTAAGCGAAACTTTCGCGCGAGGTACGCGCGTGCGGAATCGGAAGGCTAGGAAAAATGCAATTTCTGCCGAGGGAAGCTGCAGCATCCCCCGGCACCGAAAAGGCTCGAAAGGGAACTTGATAATGCGCTATTCTGGAAAACCATCGGCAAGGAGAATATTTATTGCCGTTGTAGGGTCGTAAATCAATCTGCAGCAGCATTTTTGGCGTGAGGCTTTCTCCTCGTTCGCGTCCCCCGCATCTGGAACTCCTGCTGTTGCTTTCTTCGACAGCGCGATTTCGCGTTCGGGCCTTCCTATTTCGGACTCGATTAATTATTCCACCTAAATTATCGGTTTCGATGTATCCGATTCCCCGTGGGTTTTCTGGCAACCGGTCTCAATTTGCAAATAACCGTACAGCATCGGCATCATATGCAAGTCTAATTGTGCTTTGTTGTTGCCCTGCTGATAAACGGATTTCGCTTCATTGAAATTCGGAAGTCCGGCCGTGCTCCCCTTCGGCGTGCCACCCCTGCGAAACCGGTGCTGCCAATTTTAACCATCCCTTCCCGTCCCGCAACGATTCCAAAATTTTCACTCGTCCGTACCGATCAGGTGGAACTCTGCAATTTACAAGTAATAAATATGCAATGTTGAAAAATTATATTATTATACGTATAAAATCCATTAACATGCACGCGTATGTGACTAACATTATCGATCCGACTTTTGTACACTTACATTGTGCATTTTGAATGTACCTCGCAGAAGCAAAAACCGATTAATTTTCCTAATTTAATAAAACCATAAAATATAATAAATTTTCTCCGAGTTACTGATACCGTATAACATTTAAAACTTTGTTAAATTTTTAGCGTTTGAAAAATGAAAATTTCAATGTTGCAAAATATGTTTGTACATTTTGGTGTGTTTCCTTCCTGATGTAGGTGCGCTCGAAGCAATACGGGATCGGGATAAGCTAACTTTCAAAGATTTCGGAATTTTCCATGGATGACAAGTGATTTTTCCGCAGGATAAGGCAAACATCCCGCTTAGATGAAGGAAACATCCCTCCGGGAAACCGGTTTATTAAACTCCGCGTAAAGTGGCAGCAGAAGTTCTCTCGCATGCACATGTAAAGATCCACATGCAAATATCACTTGACGAATCCTATATTTCACCGTTTGCCATTTGCCGGTTTAAACCTTGATTCTCTTACCTTTTGCGCAAATGCTGCAGAAAGGTTTCGCGTTTGCGATGAAATCGGTCGGATAAAGGATGCAGACGGGAAAATCAATACGTAATCCGCAGATAATTTCATTTGTTATTAATAATAAGTTAAATTATCAGGCAGCAATCTCAGGGTGGCTGCAGCGGGGCTATTTTTCGTGAAAAACTTAATTTTCCAGCAGCGGAAATAAATAAGAGGCGCCGATTATTAAACTTATCAAAAACGTTTTTCGTTCCTCGCTGTTGGAGGTACTTCACTTCGCCGGGTGCCAAGAGCTTTGGGTTTCAGGCTCCGTCCTTCGCTTTCTGCAGCAATGCAGTTTTCCGCTGCCGAAAAATCGCGATCGACGCGTTCCCCTTTCCAGTTATTTCCTCATTCTAATGCGGGCGAAACTGGAAAAACCGACGTTGAAATAATGCAAACGCGAAAATGTTCTTTGTTCGCTGGACAGCGGCAACCTCCTGCAGGAGAATTCATCAGCGTGGGGGAGGAAGAAAAAAAAAAAAAAATTTGGAAGCGGCAAAATTTTATCCAGTCACCGAAACTTTTCTCCAGCGAGGATTGGTAAATTAGATAAAAAAAAAAAAACAACGCAGTAAACGAAATATTGCCATTTCATCCGTAGATAAATTCTCTTAGGGGGGGGAACCGAAATCCTTAACGTGCAACACATCAATGGCACCGATCTTGTTATCCGATGTCGTTTTGGACAACTCGATCGAAGGTACATATTCCTTTGGCCGCGAGATAGAACAATTCCGAGCAAATGGTATTTGACTAGATAAAATTAAAACTTGCGGACATAAACGTGATTTGATTAAACTTCATCAATTCAAAAAGCCGGATTTTGCCCGTGGAAATGTTTTTATGTGGCTCCCGCGTGATATCGGGCCAGTGCGGATGTCATTTAAGGTTGTTATTCATTTTAAGGTATGCGGGGCACATTTGCGCCTCGTGGACAAGCATCGGAACGGGGCAAAAATAATTTATCTTTAACAAGATCGATATTCGCATATCGACGATTACCACGTCGAAAGCTCCCATTTTATATTTATATTTTAAAAACAAATAAATTTGCCCCTGCAATTTCGTGCATCGCTTCCCGCGATATTTGCCTCCTTGCGAAGTTATGAAATGTAGTCAACTTACTTTCGGCAGTTTTCATTTAAAAGGAAAATACATAAAAATGCCTCGTCGAAAAGTTTTGCTTGAAATTTAAAACGGGTCGCGTTTGACGTTAGCCAAATGTTAATAATGCATTTATTATTATGCAACGGTAGCATTGAAAACGAATGTTCCGCAATGAATTACACAGCGATGCTCGAAAGACATTTTTATTATTCAAACCCGAGCGTGAACGGAGGCGTTCAAAAAGTTTATCCTCCCGATGAAGATACATGTACATAAATTCCCAGCATCCGAAAAATGGGGATTACTCAAAGCGAGCGTGTGTATCCGTCAGCTCCATGTCCGCGGCAGTTTTCCTAATCCGGATGTACATTTCCCAAAGTTATCTTTTTATGTAATAACGATTGTACGATGAAAAATATTTGGAAACGCGTCGAAATTCTTGCGGCGGAGGTCATTTTGAGCTAATGGAAGTTACACAAGATTAAAAACAAGGGAAATTATCTACGGGTTATTAAAACTAAACTTCTTATACGGAAGTTCGTACGGAAATCTTCGCGGGTTACTGTGCTAAATGAAATAATTTGCTTTTTCCAGGAGATTCGCCTCCGCGAGACCGCGGGAGCGCCGTCCACGGGAACCCGTGCGAGAGGCGGATGGAAGATGCGACAGCAGAGCCATGCACAGCTTAACGGGATGGATAACGTAACGGACGCCACAGCCGCAACCTTCGCCGTCGCGGCGACCGCTTCAAACCCGCCAGAGTTGCCGTTCCTGCCGGAAAACTCCCGCGTCGGATCGGAGGACGTCACGCACGCGGTTCCGAACCTGGAAACGACGTTCGGGCCCGGGGCAAACGACTCCGGGTACTTCGAGTCGGCGATTTTAATCGACGACGTCGTGCTGGAGCCGCTCTCCGGCTTCGACGGAAGCTCGCTCGTCTCCGCTCTTAACAATACCTACAACTACCGGTCGGAAGTTAACAGCGTCAACGACACCGTCGGCGAAGCCGACAATTTCGGCAACAGCGCGAATGCCAACCTTACGGATAGCAGGGGGACGCTGCTCGAAAGAACCGTCGGCGAGATAAGAAGTTTCGTCAACGAGTCGAACAGAAGAAACTTCGACTTTCTCACATCTTCTCTTTACAATTACAATGCTGCTGATCTGCTCCCCAACGATACGAGCGACAGCGGCGTCAACGGCACCGCGGATCTCTGGAATCAGAGCAACGTAATCGCGGTTTGGGACGGCAGCGGCAACTCCACCTGGATGGGAGATGTTTCACCTATGTCAGGTTCGTTTTTCCCCGGCGATCGAGCTTTTAAAACTTCCTGTTGGCTCCTCTCTCGAAAGGCTCCAGAGACAGGGGATTAAACCTCATCGGCCGCTGACGGGAAGAAATTAGATCGGGTCGTTGAGTTTGCTTACCCCGGGAGGGTGT
Organism: Ricinus marginatus; assembly: GCA_028565995.1. Lineage (NCBI taxonomy): Eukaryota > Metazoa > Arthropoda > Insecta > Psocodea > Ricinidae > Ricinus > Ricinus marginatus. Next base: position 7,700 of record JAOWBB010007252.1, read on the forward strand.
TCTCCCGCGATAAAATGATTAAAACCAGGCTGAATGCCCATTGAAAGATTGCAGGCACGGGTAGAGAGCACGGTTAGGTCCGGAACGGGAAATTCCGCAGCTAATCCACTTTAAGCATCTGACCGTGGCAAAAAATTGCTTCGGGGGTGCTTCGGGGGTTAGACGGGGACGTCGTTTTCCGACATCACAGACGTCCGCACTTGTAAAAAGCGAACTGGCCAACCTACATGAGATCGTACCAAATATTCTCGGTCAAGTTTAGATATGCGGTTAACAGCTTAGACTGTCGAAATCAGAATTCACCCCCTGGACAAAAGCATTTTGTTCGTTTTCTCGATTGCGGAATAAGCATTCAATGCGGCTAACGTGCGGAGCATCCCCTAATATCAGAATGGGAAGGGTGGCCAAACTGTCGTTTCCCCGCGTTCGGCATTGCGCAGCCCCTCCCCCCCCACGGTTGGCTTGGGAGCCTGCTCTTTGCCCGAGCTTTCATTAAGCACTTTGCGTTAGCTTAGGTCCGGCAGGAAAAAAAAAAATTTAAGAAAAAAAGACTGGAATTATGGACAAATCCACCTTATTTTTCTTCGGTTCGACGGTTTCCCAGGAGTCCGCCTCGGCGACTGGAGCATCCTCGAGAGACGAAGCAATTTTCCCGAAAAGCTGAGGTACCCGATGGAAAAAGGATTTTTATTTTCAGGCAACTACTGGGCTCTGCTGCTGGTCGTTTTTCCATTTCTCACCCTGTTCGGCAACGTCCTCGTCATACTGGCCGTCGTCCGGGAGAGAACCCTGCAAACTGCAACAAACTACTTCATCGTGAGTTTGGCTCTGGCGGATCTGTTGGTGGCAGTACTGGTGATGCCGTTCGCCGTGTACGTTCTGGTGAGTTTCGCTCCGGGAAAATTCTTCTCTGTCCGACCTCTCCTTCTTCCCTTCTCCTTTTTCACGTCCTTAAATCCAGGCACGATGGCTTTCGCTGGGAGGAAATTTTACATTTTTCTTCAAAACCGGCATAACTCGTCGGGAGAGCCGGAAGTCGAAGTTCTCAAAAGCCAACAATGCATGCAGACGCTTGTTTGAAGATGTTGCCACCTCCGGAGGATCCGTTTGCAGAAACGGTTTCCGAAAGTTTGAAAGCCGCAGGACATCAGCGAAGCTCATATACCGATAATAACTACATTTGAAACATATCAAACTGCAACTTTTAATTACACCGAGAAGTTTTATTCGGAAGGTATTTGCCATGGGAATCTCGATCCGACGTCGAAAGGCAAATATCCACGTGTGGGAGTTTTGGGCGATATTTTAAACCAAAAAATTAAAAATTGTGGTTAATACCACGTTCCGTAACATTCCCTGCGATCAATGTCAAAAGAAATTTGCCGGAAAATAGCGCAGTTCGCAATGATCAACCCCGAAAGAAAGAAAAGCGTTGCGGCATAAGATTTTACTTGCCAGCAAACATTGATTTCACATATATATATATGTGCTATATGATCGAAAGTTAGAGCATTCGAATTTTTCAATCGGCCCGCAACGCATTAAAAGGGTGCTTCGAAAACGTTCAAAGATTCAATGTAAACGTCGAATTTTGAATATGTGTAGAGGCGAGGAAGGTATTTGCCGGTAAGTCTCGCATGTGGGCCGCGAATTGCTACATTTTCCCAAGCAAAACCTCCACGTCAAAGCAAAAGGATCACTTGTTGCGTGAAAGTTCCACTGGAATTGTCTAAATCAAAGAAAAGAATGATTTAGTGCAAAAATTTATAATGAGTTAAGTGCAGTTCAACATGTCATTGTGAGGAACAATGGAAAACTTCTTGAATCGCCGATTTAAGCTTCTCCCAAAGCCACTCTTCGTTAAGCTCCCGAATAAAAGTTGCAAACGAGGAAATAAGATTAATATCACTCTTAAACGGGAGAACAACAACAACAACAACAACAGCGAACAGAAAAAAAATCTTCACCTCAGGAATTAATCAACCTGGATGAAGTGTATTTACGTCTGTTCGATATGCAAAGAAGGACCGCGCACCTTGATTGCTGATCTTGGTTGCCGGGCTCCTTCACTTGCCATTGTCTTTGACTATTTATTTATCAGACTTAACAACGAATTCAAACATCATCATCTTAAGTGGCGACTTTCATTCTCGAAAGTTAAATTACAATGTTATTTCTTACATTAAAGCGATTAGAATCAAAATTGCGAGTCTGTTTGAGTGGTCCTTAAACATTTCCACGAGAAAAAAAAATCAGGTTTTGCACCGTTCGGGGGAGCATCGTGACCGGATTGCGCGCTGCTGTTCTTCACTTGCATTAAAAATAATTTGATCCTTGGTCTTTTGCACTAAGGGAGACGTGATGCTCTCACGTACTTCGGATTGGAATCGTGAAGATTCGCTGGTTGACGTTCCCCGTGGTCGGAATAGCTGGAACGGAAAACAAAAAAAAAAAAAAAAAGCAGAGAATCGAATATCCTGTCGGGAAAGCCCTCCCCAATTTACAAGCCTTTCATCTTCCTTGTCGAGATTTCCAACCCCCCCCCGCAGCAGTCGGGTGAAATGCGAAAAAGGGAGGAAAAAATCAAGGGAGACAATTTGCTTCGTCCGCTGCAAAGCATTTTTTTTTTTTTTTGGTGCATGCGAAATAACAATCTCCTGTTGCTGTTGCTTCTTCCGGAGATCGAAAAAGGAGTCAATCGTAGGAAAAAAAAAAAAAAAAAGGAAAATGATTAAGAATGCATGTGTAGAAAAACCCGTGAGAGGATCTTTTACTCTGCAAGATTAACACGGGGGGCAAAATGGCTCGAATACCTGTGGGAAATTCGTGAGACGCCGTGAAAATTCGTCCGTTCAAGGAGGAAAAATCGGACGAGCGGGAAAATCCGGACGGTTGCTTGGATTTTTGCAACATTATGCAGGATTTGCAGATTCGGTCGGGGAAAAGGCGAAAATCACGTGGCAGAAGAAGTGACCGGAGAAATGGTCAAATTTTGCATTTTTTTTTTTTTTTTTTTTTTTAATGCGGCGTCGGCGTTTCCAGTTTCTTTTGCACCCAGGGGGTGCACACCCTCCTTTCGATATGTACGTTTTTACATATTTATCACAAAAAATCAATGGAATATCTTTTGTATTTTTTTTTGTGGGGGGGGGGGG
>JAOWBB010007253.1:0-10847 GCA_028565995.1 Ricinus marginatus
AGCCCAGGGTGCTCCAACCTGGCCTGGGACACTTCCAGGGATCCAGGGGCAGCCACAGCTTCTCTGCCCAACCTGTGGGGGGAGGAGGGAGGGAGAGAGACCTGGACGTTTCCGTCGATTCCCTTGCCCCGGATTTCGCGTTTCTCCGACACAGATCCGGCGCTCGACCCTTACAAGACGTTAACTGCCTCGCGCTCGGGAAAGGGAGGTTATAATCCACCCCCTTCCCTGTATCGAAACTTGCGCGTCAACCGCGATCGAAAACGCGAAGTTTTTATTTATAGCCGAGGAACAATCGAGGCGAAAAAGCCAAAAGATTGGATCTGGTGCGATCCTGCCATACGGCCGAGAGGCTGCTGCGAGCACGAACGGGTTCGTTTTTAACGCGGTTCCCGGCTGCGCCGCGTACATCCGAGAAACGCACTTGAAACGCATCGGGCAGTCTCCGATACCAAATGATATCTCGCAAACTGAGTGACCCAAAAGAACGGGTTGTTAATGTTTCCCGTAACGAACAGCACATGTATTGTATTATCCATTGCGCCTTTGCCCAGTACCAATTCCCAGCTCGGTTTTATATCCGTGTCCTCCTACAAAGAAACTAATCCCATATATCATATTAAAAAATTTGTTTTTTTTTATTTTTAGTATTTACTACAACCGTGAATCATTCACACGCCTTATTATCCGTTTCGTTCAGGTTTTTTTCGAATTCTTACGCATTAAATGGAATTAACCCATTTGGTCTCCTTTTCTTTTTATATCGTTCAAGCCATTGATTTTTATGTTCGTGAGACCATTAAAAGGAGCCACCAACTCGTACCCCGTAGGGAAGCCATTTTCTCCGGCTCCAAGATCAATCCCATTTTTTTCTTATTTATTAAAAGAAAATGATTAAACAATTAAATAACGTTTTAATGCAAAGGAAATGCCGTGAGACCCTTCTCTCCGTGTAGTTGCCAACATTCTATAAATATAGACTCCGGGCCCTGTGTATCCAGTTTACCGTGAGGATTAACTTTAAATGGCGATTTAATGTGGGGCTCTCATTTTCGTATTTCGTTTGCTTAATTGTCCCCTGGCAAGCTCACGTCAGCGGCAGGGATGATCGTCTGAATCTTCGGACTTCGAGGTATCCGGAGATCCTCCTGGAGAAACGGTCAGTTTTCGCCTTGTGGGCAGCACGACCCGCCGATGTTCCCGGCCCTCGTCTTCGCCTTGCATTTAACTGTCAGCCCGCCTTGCATTTAACTGTCAGCAAACCGCTGTCCAGCTATTCGGAGCGTGTGCCACGATCCTGTCCAGCTATTCGGAGCGTGTGCCACGATCTTATTCGCGAACCCCGCGACATCCAGAGCAGACAATTGATTTAGGGTATTTTGATTGATGCAACGCCTCGGAAAACTTACATAAGCGAGGCATTGGCGGATTCGTTCATCCTTTTAACTGTGGTTTTTTTCTCGTATGCGATCAGAGAGGAGGGTTATTTCGCTTAAAAATATTTGATTTGCCGGCTTTTTTTTTTTTTTGAATTAATGTGTCAATGCGAAAGGCGTCGTGAAAAAGAAAAAAAAAGGAAAAAAGATGGATGGAAAAAACAAAAAAAAAAAAAGAAAGAAAGAGAGAAGAAGAAGAAGAAGAAAAAAAAAAGAATTTAAAAATAGAGAACGTAAATATTGAAATGGGCGTTCGGAAGGGTCCTTAAACCCGTCGATGGTTACAACCTCGTGTCAAGATCGAAAATGCTCTTTGGCAACAGTGTAGCAGTGGCGAACGGTCTCGAATCGTTCGAGAGCTTTCGATTTATTGAAACTCGTCTCACTTCCCGGCTCGCGCGAGAGCCGGGGCCACCCCGACTGACCGCGAATTAGGAAACTCGTCACTTCCGGAATTTGGAAAACGGGCAAATGCAATTTCTTTCCTCTTATTAACCGGAAACGAGGGGAATGGCGAACGCCCCTGCTCGCTGTAACATAATCCGGCTACGTGAGTTGCACCTTCTCGCATCCGCAACGGGGTTAATATTAGTCACATAATTGGCCATACCTAATTAGAAGAGTAAAAAGAGCGTGAAATAAAAATTGCATTTTAAAAAAAAAAAAACGCCAGGAACGAGTGGAGGGTTGGAAACTGGGAGAGGCATGGAAATTGTGTTTTGAGGTAATTTAACCGGGAGAGGAAGAGTAGGAAGTGGAGGCAGAAGCAGAGCATAGACGTACACATTTCCTATGGGGAAAGCAAGGTGTCACTAACTTCCACGTTCCGGTCGCGTTTCCATGTTGAGCTTACGCCTTGCCAACTCCTCAGCAATCGCGTGTCTTAATCCGAACCCTATTTCAACAGACTCGGTTGACTCACCTTTTAGTCTGCCACGGTTTTCATTCGCGACGACTTCTTTCTATAAATTTCTTTTTATTTTATTTTAATTTTTTTTTTTTCTCCTTTCTTTTAATGTTAATTTTAAGTGAGTGCTTCTTGGGTGATATCTAATTTTAGGGAGACATTTCCTTTCCTTTAAAACAGAGGAGAAAATCGTCTTTCCCCACTGAAAAAGAGAGAGAAACAAGAGAGAGAGAGAGAGAGAAACAGAAAAGAAAAGAAAAAAAAGAGGAAAAATCTCGATTCTTTCGCGACACTTCGCTCTCCGGTAAATCCAGTTCCTCCTCCTTGCCGGAAATAATGGAAGGATCGCGAGTGTACGAAACCCCGGCGTAAGAATGCCTCGCTAACGAACTGGAAACGCCTAAACATCCGAAACAACAGCAAAAATTCCCGTCACAGCAAAAAAGAACAACATTCACTGCAAAGTGCTTTGCAAAGCGATCATGTGTAATGACCAATCCTCGCGTCGCAAATTGGGTTTAAGCTCAAATAAAAGCTGCATTTAAAGCTCTCTCGTGCGGTGTCAGCTTCGGATTTGCATGTTTCGCATAATAAATGAAGTCATACCCTTATAAAAACCGGGCAGCGACATCATTGAGTAATGTGCAAGGAATCGGGGATCCGAATAACCCGAGACTTTAACTGTGAAAAGGAACAAGTTTCCTTTCTCGATGATGATCGCTGGGGAAAACATCGCTGTTTGCCGTATCCGCTTGTCCATCAATGAAATCCTTCGCTTTAAAACGAAAACTTGCAATGATTTCATCGTGTGTGTGTATATATATATATATTATATGACTAATGCCAAGTCCCGTAATCTAACTCGAACGCATTTTCCTTCGTATAAAACAAGGTTTTCTGATGCGTGATTGGGTCGTGACGTGAAACCTTTTATATGCTCCGCGCAAGTAAATAATACCCGAAATTACGATGGCTCTCACGGCCTGCACACCAGCACGATTTCGGCACTACCGAAGGGATAAAAATCACTGAGGTCCACCATAGTACCGAAGATACTTCTATCTAAAATGCCGGCGATGGTACAAGCAGCTAACGAATTACTATTGACATTAATGGAGTTCACTGTCTCTATCTGCTAAGATTGTTTAAATATCAATTAATTCAACATTGAATTGGGGTTCGTTATCCAGGCATACACAACGGTTATGATTTGTTTAGTATATGTCATAAAATAATTCCCGGGATATTAAATAATTGGGTCATTAACTTTTAGTTATTTTTGACGTTAAGTTTTTTTAATATTTTAATATTTCGGCGTGAAGATACAGGTAATTGCCAACGTGATTTATAGCTATACCGTTTGTTAACTCATTCAAGAGGGGAATAACTTATAAATGAAACGTACTCCGGTTGTATTAAGGAAGTATGTGATAAGGGGGACCATTTAATCTGTCGGTTTTTGCTGTTGTTTTAAAAATATAAATAAATTTTCGGAATTTCGATTTAAAAATCTCGATACATCGCCATCTTGCGTGCCCTTTCTTTTTGTTCCCGGTCATGGTTCATCGGATATTAGACCGTCGTAAATCTCTTTTAGATCATTTCAGCATATAAAGAGACTAAAAGCTGGTTTTTTAATTGGGATTAATGCCCTTTCCTTCTACGAGTTTACATTTGATTTTTTGCCAAGCGGCTGAAACCTCACATCCGATCCATACACACACACACACACACACACACAAAATTACATGCATAAAAAGAAAGTTATGTTATTATTAGTTTGTCGGATATAAGGCGAGCCCGGGCACCGGGCCGATTTCAATAAATCGATCAAAAAAAGGAAAATATTACCGAATGATTGCGGATGTAAGGATGTCGACATGGCCGCGTGCATTCGACCTAGGAAAACCGCCCCCAGGGGTTCGACCGACGATGTCAGCAGCAGTTTATCCTCTCAACATAAAAATATCATTCAGGTACGGGAATATTGCTTCAAATCCGATACCTTCCCTTTCACGAACTGTCAACATTTTAAGGTACGCGATTCGTCAGCTAAAGTTAAGCTTGTCCTGCGCTTAACCTCCCCCCCCCACCCCCCAAAATTTGACCGTTCCCAGTAATTGCACGATGCTCGGTTTTTCATAAAGTGTTTATAACTTTTCGCAAAATGCCCGGTTTTTTTTTTTTGGTCCGGTGCTCCTTCAATTGTGCGACAGCAATTACGACTCCGTTATTGATACCTACTCGTTTGCATGTACATCATATCAGTTCCTTATTAAGTTGTTTGACCGAATTACACAGTAATTTACTTATTATCTATTAACCGGAATCCATGCTTATCCGCATGTGCGTTTAACAAAAAAAAAATAAAAATAAAAATAAAAAGAATGTAGGAAGAAGGAATATAATCAACGAATCCGAAACAAATGTCCGATAGATTGATTTACGGTCGAGACCGACCCTCCGATTATAATCTTCATCGAAAGGGAGCAGCTATTTTGACATACGAAGAAGTCCAACACTTCAGTTCATATATTTAAGAGCAGAGTAAGAAAATGAAAGAAAGAAAAAAGGAAAAAAAATACTCAGCCCGGAATGATTTACGCCCCAAACAACCCGAATGGGGAACCTAAAAGCGTTACATAACGCATTCCAAAGCGAAAAACTATATATTTTGTTAATCGGGAGAGCACAGCCTTCAGTGATGACAATTTCAAAGGATGGAATATACGTGTCAGGTCAAAGGGCAAGGTGAGCAACACACCGAGGTCGGATCTAACACCCAGAACGGATACAGAAAAAAAAAAAAAAATCCTTAAAAGTGAATTAAAACAAGTACGTATAAAGCAAAGCTAGAACGTACACGTTATCTTCATAATTATGTATTAAAATGATAAAAAAAAAAAAAAAAAAATTAATAAAAGAAATATATGTGTAACTCGTTCGACTCCCCCAAATTATCTAATTACAGAGACCATAAGTAAAAATTTCACCATTAATTGATCATTAAACCGTGATATATTATCACGAATAAATCATTTTTATTGTTTTTATCCATTAAAATTTTATTTAGTCAACACTTCGTTTCTCGTAGGTCACGGCAACCAGCCATCATAGATAATTTTACTCGGATTCGTATTCCCAATAGATTTGATTAACCGCAGGTGAGGTGTTTCACGATTTATTCACAACCAGGCGATTAGTTCAATAGATACAGATAAGGGTGATTTACTAAAAAGTAATTCTTTCCACTTGTTTAAATTAAATCCTACAACCTGATTCTGCAATATAGATGAATATGTCAGACCTTTCGCAAATGTTAAAACCACCATCTCGCTTCAAATCTATATGCTACGGCGTTGCATGCCCGATAATGAAGTAAAATAATTCAAACATTGGAAATCCTTGCACAAGATCAAGGAGTCTTTGTTATAATCAATATCGAGAGCAGACATATTGCCCAACAAAAAGATATTTGTAATTATGATTTATTGTTATAATTTACATATTTCAGTATATTATGTGGCACTCATTCGGTGCCCGAATGATATATAAATGGAATTCGTTTGTTCCGTGATAAAATAATACCATTTAGATACCAAAACGAGGCGTGGTTCGGAAAGTTAGGTAAATTCGTTTTCGATTAAGGCTCCATGCCTTATTGTTTACAACATCCATTGTATTCTGTTCCATCTACAACTTTTTCCAACAGATTATCTTTTATTCATTGCAACCGATTTTTCGCAAGGAATCCGCCCACAGGTATAAAATGGAAAAGCTCACCGTTTTTAGGTACTTTTTCATTTTCATATTATATCATGAAGAAATATGTGATTGCGAGCAAAATGAGTTCGGGCCGTTCGGATCCAAAAAATGTGTATCGGGATTTATTTCCCTTTTGAAAATGAAAGGTGAGAAGTTTCCATCGGTGAAACGGCAAAAGGTTATGCAAACCTTTCCTTCGCACCTTATTTTGAACCGCGATGCAAAATTTGCTCCTTAATAGTGGGTTTACTTTTACAAGTGCGGAGATATAAAATATATACGTACGTTACATAAATTGCAGTTGTGGAAAATTTGCCCGCGATGGCGATTCCTATCCATCTTTTGTTGCCGTTCGCGGGTAAGGGCGCTTAGTATGGGTTTTGCAATTAGGCGCATACCTTTTTGGAAAAGATTGCATTCGCAGAGATGAACTGCAGTTTGCTTGATTATATCCGGCGGAAAGAAAAAAAAAATACATTTAAAAATTGTTTTATGCCACGTATTAGTGAACCAAGAACGGTGACTGCCTCCCAAAATAGAAACTCCAACTAATCACAGTACATCAACGTGATCTCTCGTCTCTGCCCCCGAAAAACCGCCGCAGCATTTTTCCCCTTTTTCAAAAAAGAAAAAAAAAAAAAAAGGAAAAAAAACACGAAAGAGGAATCAGGCCAGAAGCATTTTAAGTCCTGAAAAGCGTTTGATTTCGTGAACCGCAGACATACGACCGATGCTGCTGGAAATGATTTCTATAAACAGCAGTGCTTCGGGGACAGGGAGAAAGGAACGTGAGATGTAAACGGCACGTGCATGTGATTGCCGTCGGTTAATGTACACACAGGTAATTGTGGAATGAGCAACCTCCCCCCCTGTTTTCGCTTAATGCACAGTCTGTGTCCCGGGGCGCTGTTGGGGTTCCTACGCATCCAAAATGAAAAACGAAAATTGTTTTGAACTCTTCCCTTCCGCCGTTGGTCCTTTGTCGGCTTCGGCAGTACCCTTACCGGAATCTTTTCCTCTGATTTCAGGTGTACACCGACTGGGCGAATCACTACCTCGAGAAGGCGAGATGTAAGAAGCACATACAGGATCTACAGGTTGACGTAACCGACGGCGTTGTTCTGGCTGAGGTTATCGAAGCAGTGAGTGAGTACCTAAACCGAACTTGTTAGTTAAAAATGTCGGTGAAATGGGTTTTTCCGTCCTTAAAGGTGCTTTTACCATTCTTTTATCTACCGCTTCCAGATAGGGGGAAGGTTTCTGAACGCGGACTGCTAATATAGCTTCATCAATAAATTATTCAGGCTATTTGAAGTTAACGTGTGAGGGTTTCCCGCTGTTGAGTTAGGTTACCTTTTGTTCTGTCCCTCCGATGAGGGGGAAAATGTTTCGGAATGGCAAAAGCGGAAATGGCGTCTTTTCATGTTTCGATTCTTAACGGAACGTACGTTTAACGCACACAAAATGGCATCAGGAAAAAAAAAAAAAAAAAAAAAAAAAAAAGGGAAATTTGTGCTTGACGGGTTTCCCGTGGAACGCCGAAAATAACTGAGAGAAAAAGAAAATAAATAAATGAAAAAAAAAAAATCTGCATCCATTTTTAACGCTGGAGACATTCCCAAAGGCCTTCAAATCTCATGGAATTTTTATTTCTCTTGCAGCTAATCAAAAAATTCCAGAGATCAATCGAAAACCGAAGACATCACTACAAATGGTGAGTTTAAATAACGTTTTCAGGCTTCACTCCAACATCATCGAAATTATCTTGGAATACAGAAATTGTTTTTTAAGTTGCATTTTGTGGATTTGATGAGATTGTCTTCGACTGACGTAATGGCAACCGCAAAATTTTAACGGCTTCGCCGGAAAGCTTATTAATCATCTAAGGATCGAGAGAGTTCTCTTTGTACGAGAGAAGAAGCTGAGTCATGGGTCGAAAGACGAAGACCGAAACCGGGAACAATGAATGGGAAATTGTACAAAGGTGAAAGATTTTGGTTGAGACGAGTCCTGCTCGGATCTGGATCCCAATCCAACAATTCTCTTCTTTTCCCCATCGAAGCGGGGTTCGTTTTTCTTTTCTGCGACCCGGCTTAACGCTCCCGGGGCATTCTACAATGGCGCACTCCTTTAAATCGTCAAATCGATTGGGAAAACGAAAGTAAGACGGGGTAACAAGTGGATCACGAAGGAGGAAACTTGCAAAACGCGAAGAATTGGACCGCGCTCGGTGATATGACGAAACACCGCGGCTCGAACGGTTTTTCGTATATTCCGAACCCGCGCACTCTTTGGAAATCGCACGAAGCAAGGCGGGGGAATCCATCGATTTTGAGAGCACCGGAGGAAGGCACGCTGGTAAAAGGAGCTCTGCCCGAGAGAGAGCCATCATCTGATAATGGGAATAGTTCCAGTCACGATAGTCACGACACCGGATACCCTTTTTTCCGAGAGCATCAATCCGATTTTGGGAGAGCGAAAAGGGGGAGAAGAAATATGATAATCTGAAGCTTGGGAATAAGTTAAGACGGCAATATCATCGTTCCTCAAACCGGGTGCGTGATACGTCGGAATGGCTTGAACTGCATGTTACTCTGTGGGAATGTTGAATAAACAGGCAACAATTACTGGAAAAGCCGAACGCAAATAGCAACCGTGTTTCCACGTGAGCGTGTACACGTACCTGGGCGGCCCGCGGTAGAGCGAGGGACATCGCGGACCGCACAGAGAGCGATTGATGTTAAAAAGTGTCTTATGTGACGGGCGCATTATTCGGTGTAACATGAGATCCGCGTATGCAAAAATACACAAGTATCCAGTGCCGGAGAGAAAACAGAGGAAGAAAATTTAAAAAAAAAAAAAAAAAAAAAAAGAACGCTTGAGAGCGTGCCACATATTAACCGCACGTCCTTAAATACCACAGTGGATCTCGAGTTCAAGGCCGTACCTGGCAATGGCTTCCATAGAAAAATTTATTGAAAAGCAGAAAATTTTCTAAATCGACAAACGAATTTCATAGCCCTTTTTTTTTTTTTTTTTTTTTTTTTTTTTTTTATCCGAAACATCCCCCATTGTACGGTGCGGCTCGTTACACAATGGGAAACGAAAATATTTCTGAAATTCGATTCGATATATCGAATGAATGCGAGAGCCTCACACCTGCGATGTGCATTTTTCTCAGTTGCCCAACCTGCGATCCAGGCGGCGGCTAAACGTCGGTGGATATCGCCAGACGTGCACGCCTCCCCGCCTCCCTCGAAATTCATTATCGACTATTACCATTCATTGTTTCCCATCCCTTTGCCATCCATCTTTTTGTTCGGGCACGTACCTGCTACCTCCGTTCTACTCCCACGCATTTCAAACCAAGACGTGAATCAGTCTTCGGCCTCGCTCTTCCCGGCTTTTCGGAACGGGGCTGCCTCGCTCCTGCAGTGCGGTTCCCCCAATTAACGATCGACCACACAAAGACCGGAACATTCGTAGACGGTCCACGACTCGTTTATCTTCTGCCACGAGAATGAAAAAGAGGATCAAAACCACTCGGGTTACTTCTGCGGCTCGAAAAAAAAATTTACTTTAACCCCGTGGCTTTAGCTTCCGTAACGTGCGATAAAAGCATATCCCCGTTGACGGGCAATGGAGCTACCTTTGACGAAATGCAACAAGCGCGTTTTCGTACCTGTAAAAAAAAAAAAAAAAAAAAAAAAAAAAAGTATATTCCGACCCAGAAAGCAAAAAATGTTATCAAAAAAAACGCATATATAACCATATGAAAAGATTAATTTCTTAATAAATGTATTTCATTAAAGCTTCCGCTTATGATAATGCATAAAATGCGGTTTTTCAGGACATGAATTTCGTTACATCCGAAGCGTTAGCAGTTGTCCCGACTCGGATATGGATCTGTTATGAGGCCAAATTTCCTTATGCAATTCGATGACCCGTTCACCATTCAGTCGACATTTTCCGTTCTGTGATTAGGTGTCCATGAGTTCTCCCTTTTTTTTTTTTTTTTTTTTTTTTCAATTCACATTAATCCTAATAAGACAGTATCAAACAGGGAACGGCACTGATTCGTGAATTATGATTTAAAGAAATCAACACGCCCAAACACGAAGGTGTTTCTAGAATTTTTTCGTTATTCATCAGAGGACTAACAATTTGATCTAGGATTATTAAGTTATTAAAAAAAAAAATAAAGAAAAAGAATTCAAATGACTGCTTTGAATCACACAATTGAGAGTCGTAGAATTGAGTTAATTCGCCAAGCTGAATCATAATTAGCATCAGCCTAGGCTCGCATGAAAAAAAGTACGTTAGATTATAACTTAGCAATACATAATAACTGAATATAAATATATTGCTCTTAGAGGTCAGAATCACTTGCTGCGATGACGTCACTATGACGCAATCTAAAACCACGTGCTAATGTTGTTGTTTTGTTCATGAACGGATTCTCAGAGTCAACTACTTGTTGTTATTATTATTCTTTTGTTTTGTTTAAATGAGTCGAATAATTATTTTTTTTTTTTTTTTGGCTCCGTGGACTGGGCGATTAGGTTAGCGAGAGCCCGATGGATCCCGCAACTCGAAATGTGTCAAAATTCCGTCTGCAGAAAACGATAATTTTTTTTTTTTTTTTTTTTTTTTTTAACGATAGGCTCACACGTTTCGTACCTTTTTGAAAATGTCCAGAAACTCGGGGGGGGGGGGGGGGGAAACAACCGTTAATTTCG
>JAOWBB010007254.1:0-10847 GCA_028565995.1 Ricinus marginatus
AAAAAAAAAAAAAAAAAAAAAAAAGGTTTATTTCTTTCGTTTAATATTTAAAATGAAAAGTCTATTAGCAAAAAAAAAAAACTTTTCCTCATTTAAAAAAGAAAATAAAACCTGGACGGAAGTGTTTGTTTTTCCCGAAAAGATTGGATACCTAAAGGCAAAAAGCCTTTCTCACTTTAACGTTACCAAAACTCAATATTAAATTTCAAAATATTTAGCCTCAAACTCGAAAAAAGTAGAAAAAAAAAACCAACCCAATACTAAAATTCTAATACTTTTTCATTTGAAGTTGTAATTAATAAACCAGTTTTTTTTTTTTTCTCCATCCATTTCCATTTCAACTTTTCCATGACTTTGGAGCGAATTCTCAAATAAATTATTAGCGATGCCGAGTTTTTAAGCTCCTGAAACTTTCATTGGGTTATTCTGTGAAGTTTTACCCTTGCCTTTTGCCATTTTGGTTGGGGACATTAATCCTAAAAACACATTTTTTAAATTTGCAGGTAAATCACCCAAATAAATCTAACCGATTCATTACCGCATAATTTCAGATGCCTGAAGGAAGGAAGCGAACGATTCTTTTGCACTTTTCGAATTTCCATAAAACGAAATATTAACCTACATCTACAAAACCTGCTGAATATGTATTTTTGCTTTTGAAAAAAAATGAAAATTATTTTTTATAAAAAAACAAAATAAAAAGAGCGATTTTTTTAAAGCTTCAATTTATTTTTCTCTCTTCCAGAATCCGCTATCCACTTTAATTTAAATGAAACGGAAAATTTTTTTTTTTTTTTTCCAAAATTGCCTTGCCCTGGAAGATAATAATTTTTTGCTGACCAATTGCTTTGCTTTTAACACGAGCGATTTCATATCTTTCTCGTTTCATCTTGAAGCACAGAATATGGTCATATCACATATATAAACCCTTAATATCAGAATTACTAAAACACTTGTTTGCACTTGAATATGATTCCGGGAAAGGTCTTTGTAAAGAACCCTTAAAGCCTCATATATATGAGACCCTTAAATGTCAGATTTATTTTCATCAACCTACATTTCGGATCTTTAAATGAAAATGAAAGTCGCTTAAATCTAATATGCCGAGAACTAAATCCACTTTAAATTCTTAATATCAAGATATCATTTCCGACGTTATATATATATGTATATAATAAAAACACCCCAAAAAGTGTCATCGTAAGAAGGTCAAAATAAAAATGATTCTCCTAAGGCTGCATCCTTTTGCCGTGGTAGAGAAATGCGCCCGAGGCGTGCAACAGCAAGCGGACTCATTGCATCTTCCTGGGGCTTCTTGCTGTTGGCGCCGCGCGGATGGAAAAAGCGCCACCTTCAAGTTGCGCGGCCGGAGACTTGGCAGGCTGAGTTGTGGAGCGACGTTCCGACAGTTCGAAGGCCGACAGAGCGGTTTCGCGTTTCGTATTCCAGATCTTAATCTTTGTATTCAGCACTAAAGTGACTTCCAAGCTCCGTTTGCTGTCTCGACCGGCCCAACTGAGCAACGAGCCAAGATTTTCTGCTCTCTCTGAGCTTAAAGAGCAGGACGTGAGAGAAGCCTTTTCCAGCCATCCAAATCCGATTATTTGGATCTGATGCGAGATTCAAGCGTCTGCCTCTGTCGTTGACGCATTAAAAGCGTCCAGAGGTGCCGAAATGCGGATTAGCAGTAGTTCGGTAAAATTTCCAGATCGTAAAACCGTAGGTCTCCCAACACGTAGATTGCAAAAGCTTCCAATGTCAAGTAAAAATTTAACCCTAAAAAATACGATGAAAATTCGCTAAAAAAAATTTTTTTTTTCCTGTATTAAACCGTACGAAAAGTATCGAACATAAAAGTATTCAATTTATTTTTATCTCAAAAACGTTTATTTCGAACGTTGTTAAATCCTTTCAAGAGACAATAATAATGCATCTTCTTATTATTCAGAGCCGTGAGAAATAACTCGAATTCCATTCACTCATTATAAATGCAATAGTCAAAACCAAAAG
Organism: Ricinus marginatus; assembly: GCA_028565995.1. Taxonomy (NCBI): domain Eukaryota; kingdom Metazoa; phylum Arthropoda; class Insecta; order Psocodea; family Ricinidae; genus Ricinus; species Ricinus marginatus. The sequence continues at coordinate 2,011 of JAOWBB010007254.1, forward strand.
CTCTAAATATCTGCAAGTGACATTATTTCTCCACTAAAAACTTAAATTATCCAGATATTTCACCGTAATACACAATTTATATAATGGGAAAACATTTAAGATTACGTATGATGCAATTGAGAATGTTAAATATAAAAGACGCGACAGTTTTCTCGGTGGCGTTATGAAAGTAAGTGAAATAATATATCTTATCAATATCGCAATCAACTCGTTTTATTACATCAATTAGTTCGAATATTTATCTAAAGAAATCTCTCTCTATTTATATGTACATTAAGTAGAATTATTTAAAAGTATTATTTACATATTATGTAAACATTGCAATAAAAATCTAAATGAGATAATGATAATATGGCCCTCAAAAATTCGATATTAGAAAATATGAAATTATTTTTCTTCAAACTTTAAACATTATTATTTATTGTTGTCTTATTTATCAATACGATTAAGAAAAGGATAATAGTGTCGTAACATTGAGCGAAAAGAGCTTGAAAACGTGACTGCATAAAAATGTGCGGTGAAAATCATTCAAATTCGAAAACTATCACAATTTTCCTGATTACATATTTCAGTATCATTATGATTTTTGTGTATGAAACCCGGAATTAAATTTTTGGGATCATACAGATCGAGGATCGTCGCTTTTAAAACTCAAAATCCGACGAAATATAATATTTTTAAGATGGAAAATAACCTGAATACTGAAGGCTGCCGCCAACCGATTTTTCAGTTTACGCCTAATATTACGGATAAGGGAAAGGATGCCCGTAATTTAAAAAAAAGGGACTGTAAAAGTCCATCCTAGACTTTAACATGGAAATGTCACATTCGGACTTTGCCGAGTTTCGACTAGTATTTTTTCCAACAATCTGCATGGATCATAAATAACGTTATCGAACATTTTGGAAAGTTTAAAACATTTTTCAAACGCAACAGCAGCAATCTCGCGCTCAGCACATAGCCTGATTCCGCAATTTTCGATCCATTAATGTAAAACATTAGTTTTACATTCACTAAAATTCAGCGTTAATCCATTTTGAGTTTCCGACGCTTCGGATAAACGGCAGAGAACTCCTTAACAGCGCAGCATCTAAAATTGCATTTCAAATGCAACGACTGCTTTCCTTCTACAATGGATCCAGTGATTGTGACGAGCATATTTATTATAAACCACCAGATTCCTGAATCAATTTCACGAAATCAGAAATATCTGTCAAATGTAATGAAATTTTTAATTTAAAATCGTAGAATTTTCTGGCATAAACTTTGATTACATTAAGAATCGGGTTCCTACCATTTAAATGTATTAAAAGCACTTATATTTCCGTAAATTGCAAAATAATTAAACATTTCGCCATTCAAAAAAAAAGGGCCAGCAATTCCCTTTCATTGCGGCAACTTTAATTACATTTAGGTACGCAGATTGTGTAAATTATGAATTGTCGTTTTTACTCATTCTTTTCATTCAGAATTCAAGACGAAATGTTTCCTTCTACAAATATATTATTATCATTTTCCCGTTTTAATGCAAAATAACTCGGAAACGTTAATTAACATTAAACATAAGTAATTTATTTTTCAATTTTGGTATATTGTCAAAAGACAACGATTGCGAAAGAATCATTATTGCTAACAAATCTCAAATTTGTCGATTGTACGAATCGTGTGTAACATTTTTAATAACATAAGAAAAGGAATCGCCATTAGTTTTCGGTTTATTAAAGACTGGTATTTTTAGGCGATGAAATGCCTGCATTTAATTTAAATGACATTAATTTAAAATGTAAATTTTCATTTTCTATAGCGAAAAATCAAAAAAAAATTATTTTGATGTTTTCAGTTTATTAAATTTACGTCACTAAGTCGCGATCTGACTTCTAATAACCTGTTTTATGCATTTGCTCTGGAAACTGCTGGTTTTGTTGATACCATTAATATTAATGTTTTTAACGCTACAGAAAACTAAGATCATGAACCATTTATAGAAGACAAAATGAGTTTACTTTCTGTCACGATGTGAAATGGAAAAAAGAAAATATTCCTTACGGTGTTTCCGGCTTTCTACATGCAATTTTAGCTTTCATAAGCTTTTTTAATAAGCTGATTTTATTTCGAATAAAGTCATTTCAGATTTTCTATAGTTACAAATTTGCAACTTTTATTTGTTCACAAAATTATTAATCTTTTGAATATTAAACTTAAAATTATAATTTTATGCAAAACTCGAATGAAGTACAATGAAAAAAATTTTTAAAAGAAACAAAAAAAGAGAATTGATATGATTTAATTAACATTAAAAAAAATTTATTTACGATTGTTATAAATATGTAGATGATATATGTAAAAAGTCGAACTATGTCCAAAAAAATTTTTGATATGATTTAGACTATCATGATCTACAAATCACAATTGTTGACTCAACTTTCATAACATTTCTTATAAAAGCGGTACACTCTATTTCTAAGGAGCAATCACTTTTCATATATATATAGTTTTGATATTAAGTTTTTCTAATCTGTTAAAGAAAGAATAACATTTAAACACTTACCTCAACATATTTTTGCTTAGCTCCATAAGATACATGCTTCTTTCCTAATTCTTTAAGCAGCGTTTCCAATTTTTCCGGCTCGTGAAGCCTCGCCACAGCCTTTTGAACAAAGGCCATCACCCTGTGATTAAAATAAGCATTTTGTAAAAAACTTAAAGATAACACTTAAAAAGAAACTTACAATTAAAAACTTGTTGAATTTTCATCGCAGTGTAGGGAACATGTACGTATATTTATTTTAAATTATTTTTACTTTTGAGGTTCAATTTGCATTACAAATTTTGCATTTGTATCCCAAGCTCTAACAAAGACGAATTCCGAAGGAAAACTATTTTTATACTTAGCTTTGATTGTTTCAATTATTTGTTTGCGTTTAGATCTAAATTTTCACAAAAAATATTTTAAAACATTTTAGATATTTGGAAAAGAAAATTGAATTTAGTGTTCAAATTTGCTTCTGAGTAACTTGTATACGTTTTTTACAAATATGCGTCAAAACTGTAATTCATGACTCAATCGAGGCAAATTCTTAAATTTCTTTCTCGTAGATTTTAAAATTTTCGTATTAAATCATATCCGAGTAATGCCGTTCATACAAGAACATTTATATTGTATAAATATAAAATTACTTATGATATTCATTTGCCATTTTAATTAATTGCATATGAATTAATGTCAAAATCCCATAAAAAAATTTTAATTTTATGCGCGTTGCTGTTCGAATCTCCCGAAAATCGTATTCTAAAATTATTCATGTCCTATATTAATTACTTAGCATAAATATCCCCATTAGTGGGTGGTTACACTTTTTGTTCAGTACAGGTTATGGTTCTAAAGCAGGTCGAATGAGACGTATAACAAAATGAAAACGAAAATTTTTTATTTGCATACCGTGTGAAATTATTTTTATTTCATTTAAAGCAGCTTATCATTATGCAAGCACTATATTGTTTTTATATATATATATATGTATATGTATAGCTGTACCAATGAAATGACAATATGTAAATAGTATCTTAAGTAGACTCTGCCTTGAATTAAATTTATATCCTATTCGGTTAGAAACATCAGTACAGAATATAAATATATTATTTAAATATGTTTTTACTAAAAAAAAAAAAATACCTGTAATGGAGAGACAAATTTGGTTTTTTATTCATTTTATTTAATTAATTTAAAAATATATATATATATTTTAATTTTCAAATAAATTCAGAAATCTTTGATTATCAATTTTTAATAAAAACAAAATCGAGGACTTATTAAAGCTGTTATTATGTTGGAGTAATATCTACTTTATTTCGTCAAACAATTTTAATATATTATTTAATTCAAATTCGTATTAAGCAAATACAATTTATTATACGCCAAACTGCGGGCAGTGGTTACACTTAAGTTTGATCCAAAAATTAATTAAAAGATTTTAATTTTTATAAACCTAATGAAATATTTACTGGATAAGTAGATATAAATCTGAGATTTCGGTATTAATTTATTTTAAGTTTATATATTGCATCGTGAGTTCCAAAATTATTGAATTTGTAACGAAAAATTTTTTTGATTAAAATTCCCATTCACAACGGTTAGAGTTTTCATTTAGTATCGTCTTATGCAATAATCAGCATAAAAATATATAACTAACGAAAGAAGCATAATATTTCGCATTTTGATAAATCTGAAAAATTGCAGAATTATACGGCAGAAATTTTCTGTTAATGTTGTTCGCTTTTATTATCAAATTTTATTACCTTTCTAGGTAATTTACCTTTCAAAATCATAAATTTCCAATTCAAAAACTGAATGGGATGCATAAGTGTGTGAAATAACTTATATATAAGAACAACAGGACCGAAGTTGTGATTTTAATTTTAGATTAAATCGTTGCAATACGTAAAAAAAGAAGGCGAAGAAAGTTCACGATGTTATCGAGAATATCGTTGGAGCTCTGACGATAAGTGCGGAAAACTCTTAAGCAAATATAAATTGAATATTCGAAGGATAAGAGAAGTTATTAAGCAAATAAGTCTATTTTTCAAAAGAAATTTCCCTCGCTTAAATTGCCATTATATCATAAAAGCAAATATTTGGAAATTATAGTCATCCCGATGAAAACTTAACGCTAAGTGGTCTACGCAGATTAAAATTAATGCTGCGGCCGCTTATATGATGATACACATCCAATTTTCGGTTTAGAGCCGATCTTTATTCAAACCTTTGCCCCAGAATCCACTAATTCCATTTGAGTATCTCGCTCGAGAGTCACTGGCACTTCTGACACTTCCAGACAGTTTTAACCAGGCAAAATAAATTAAACTTTTCCTCCCGTCCTCGATTCTTTAGAACCGGAAAATTCTCATTGGCTTTTTTTCTTTAACTTCACATTGTATGGCGCTCGAATTATTCGAGTTGTGTCTTCACTTCTCATAAAGTTCTTCTCTTCATCAGTAAACTCATTAGTACTTAAAAAAAAAATATATTATTCGCACCACCAAATGACTGGGTGTATCACCTTTCGACATATTATTTTTCTCATTGAATTCCATAATGAAATGTTTTTTTTTTTCTGGAATTCTTAATATCCAAACTATCGTCCACTTACTTCTCGATAATGGTGTCCTGCAAATTGCGATGTGATGACATTAATATTAAAAATTAAAATCTATCAAATGGTAGAAGAACTTTTTGTGGCTGCTGGGTTATTTTGAAAAGTGACGAATGAGGTGAACCAGAAAACATTTTTCTCTCGAAGATACTTTTATGTAACAAATTTACGTCAGGGAAAACAAATTTCTTTTTCTTTAGCTAGAACCAAATCTGAATGATGCATAAAAGATGAGATACATATCGAAATTTATTCTCACCTGTTCATATTATGATAATAGAAAATTGCTGTAAGAGGTCAGGCTTTCGTTTAATGTAAATGTATTTCAAATAGGGCGTTACGTAAATGGGAAAAAAATTTAGATTTTCATTCGGATGAGAATTGATTTAGAATTTTAAATGAAAAATTGAGTAAATGATGCATTATTCGTAACGGTGATTATATTCACTACGGGAAAATGCCATGATAGGTGAAAACCTTCAAAATACCATACTTTGGAACAGTAAAATTTTCGTGTGTAAATTAATGGGAAAATGGCCCGAAATAACAATATTTGAAGGTAATTTTAGTTATACCAACAAATTTCGAAGCGAACATACCGCATGATTTAGCATCCTATTATTAGAAGAGAAAAAACCTGAGATACCTGAAATAATCTTTTGAGACAAGACACGAATCTTACCATTCCTGTCGGTAAGAAACTTAGCTGTAAAGAAATTTGATGTCCTAAATTCTATTGTTTCTTCTCAATATTTGATTCTTAATTTTTACCTTCCAATTCATAATGCCAGTAATTCTAACACAGCAAACTACATAATTCATTAATAAAAAAATGTCAAGTCTAGTGAAAAGAATGTAAGAAATATTTACACAAATGCAACTCCCTTTACTTTTTCAACTCTTTTCATTTTAGTAAAATATTTTCCGTTTGTTAATTATTTAAAGGCATTCAACAGCGATTTAGCAGTTCTCGGATGAAAATTAATGTCTCCATCCACTACGATTGATCATTTCTGCTCAGTGAGTTTCAATATTGTACGGGCTCTTTTTTTTAGTATCTAATTTACCAAAAAGCCATTGCGTTTAAAAGAATAAAAACTGTGAAATTTCCCATGAAAATATCTGAAATTTTAAAAATTTTCTCCAATATTAAGGATTTTTTTTTTTTTTGGCAAGAAAAGCTAAAAAGATTTTGATGAAAATTAAAACACGTAAGAAAAAGGGTTTTTATTTAAAAATAAGTTTTGATTCAAGTGTCAGAATTTAAACCTAAAAACACCATACGAAAATACGTATAAAAGAAAATGGAGTAAAATTTAGAATAATCTTTCAAATGGATAAAATTTCCTTAGCAAATCCTATCTCGAAAATAGGGTATGAAACCAGTGAAAATGTGTGTAATCCTCTCCCTTTCTGTGCTGTGATATAAGGTTCGTTATGAGCATGGAAAACGAACGATGGAATATACAAAACTTTCGGTTTGGATTTTTTTTTTTTTCACAAAGAGCAAGAACAAATTCAAATTTTCTGTTTTAAGGATTATCGTTTAAAACGAGCGTCATAAAACGCGGGTGGTGTTTATAAGCAATGAAATAAAATTGTGAATTAAAGCAAAAAATTGAATACAAAATTTCATTTACTAAGGCAATTCTTTAACCGAATGGCACCAGAGGCTAATGCGGGATGATTTCCCTGACAAAGGCTGAAAATTCCGTTTTTTCTTTTTAATTTTTCAAATTACTAAATCACAAAAAAATTTAATTTTTTTTATAAATCTACGAACAATAAAATTTTTAATGTGAAAGAAGTCGTGAATTTTTTCAAGTTACACCTTTCGTCCCCGTACTATACCATTTTCCTCCATCAGTGTATATATCTACATATAGGATTCATTCACAAGTTTATAAAATTAAAACTTTTTTGTAGGGAATTTGAGGTTTTATAAAAGGAATTTGCTGCCGGGGAAACAGAGAAAATTTCAGAAGAAATAGCAAGAATAATGTAATAAGTTTTACTGTAATACTTGCAAAGGTTAATAAACTAAATTCGGAGGATCTAAAAATTGCTTTCTTAGGAAGGCCACTCATAAAACGAGTTAAATGTTGGAAGCTGAATATATGCTTGATGGGCGAACCGAGGACGTCGTCCTTTATTTCGGAACAACAGGAGAACTGTTGACTTCCTCCCGGCGGACCTTAGAACGTTTTTCATCCTCCAAAAAATTCGTAAAGAGCTTTCGAGAAAAAAGAAAATGATTTACAAAATTCCCTAAATTTACATCATGTTACTTACCTTTGAATTTATCGGCACAGTAAGAAAGAGATGATCGGACAGTTATGAATTTTCCCATTATTTTAAACCTAAATTTTTTTTTTGTTTAAAAGTAAAAGTTTCCCCATTCGTGAATGTTATCCACATCTCATTTAGTTTTACCAACAAAAATAACAGTGCACCTTAGGACAGAAAATGGGAATGATCCGATTCTGGGGCCACATCTCATTTACGTCGGGAATCGAAAATGGGAGGCCTGAATCGGCAAATGTGATGAAACTTGGACAAAGATGGACAGTCAGCAAACGACAGTATTATCCTCAAGCCCAAGCGTTATTAATCATTTAAGTGACTCTTCGATATCGATTCCAGATCCCGAATTTTTGAGGAGCTTGGCCTTAAGCAACATTTAATCAAAACACAACATTTTCGAAGTAAAGAAAGTGTTTCTTGTTCTTGTTCCGAATTTAGTTTTTTTTTTTCTCACACAAAACACATATCTCATAAGTGCATTTCAAACAATTTCTAAATAAATTTTGACAATGCGATTTGCAAAATAGCAAACCCTCATATTCGCTTTTATCTTTTTGCTAACCAGTCAGAAGAAAATAAACTTTGTTTTTCAGATCTATAAATCTAACATAAAAATAGAATGTTGAGCGTGTACATCGTCAATAATGACTCCGACATGTAATTTCAAAGTTTCCTGGGATTTAATCAGCTTACAAGTGCACTTTATGTAAATTAAATGAGAAACAAACCTACCTTAAAGCGTGAGCTCTGAGCTGCTTGCTGTGCTTCAAATCCTCAATATCTACACCGTTGAAGGACATAAAGGACTGTTGCACATCCGGATGGGTTTCGAATAAACTGCCAAAATAAAAATGAATATTTCATAATTATTTCCATTAAAAAAATATATATATAAATTCTAAAAATTCGTAATCCGAGGATTGCGATATAAGTTGTAAAAAGAATTTTCCGAGTTCGGAAATGGCGTTATTGAAAGAATTTTAGGCAAAAGATGCAAAATTTTCGCGTTATTTTTCTGAATTATAAAAGTGGCAGCATCCTCTCAAAATTCGAAATTCTTCATCACGGTTACCCCCGGAATGTTTTTCGAAAACCGGAATTTAAAATATACATCACTCTTTTCCAGTCTCCTAGATTTCCTAATTATGCATGGGCCCCGGCGGAAGAGCTCGTTGCGTATGCAGCAGCGAAATATCCGCAAAACTTGCAACCTCAAAAAGAATGAAATTAATGCCCTAAGAAAAACTCGAAACCGTTCGTTCGGATCTTGGGAAGTTGCCGTTTAAAAAGCTTTGGCTCACCAAATGCATTTCGGCAAACTGTCACGTTTAAGCAAAATCAAAATTCTTAGCTTTGAACCGAAAAATCTCGGGGGGGGGGGGG
>JAOWBB010007255.1:0-49696 GCA_028565995.1 Ricinus marginatus
TCCTCCGGAAGTACGACCGAGAAGCGAGCGCAATTTGTTATAGGGTAACTTCTGCTCAATGGAATTTCAGTACAAATATAACTTCCAGTAATCACAGGAAAATGGTATGGCATGCTTTTAAATCATAGATTCACATAAACATTAGAAAAACTTTTTCTTTAATCAAAGAATGAGTTTGAATGTTTTTAGAAATAGTCGAATTAAAATTTTCCGGAAGGAAAAACGGTAAAAATTGCGCTTCTCTGTGGCAGTTGAACGAACAAGGAATACAAGAAAAATTTCAAAGACTCTCTTGGAGCAAAGCCACTTCATTTGCTTGGTCAAGACTACCAGATCCAGTTGTTCGGAGACAAATGAAAATCTTAGCTACCAGAGGAAGATGTGCTCTCCATGATGATCAGTTTCAGGAGGTTAAATTTTCATATATGATGGGAGCAAATTAGTTATGAATCATTATCGTCTGCAAATTAATTAAAATTTCATTTCCTTTTACAAATGGAACAAATTTTTCAGATACAACGCATAATTTCACTGATGAAAGACATTTACGCGAAGGCAACAGTTTGTCCCTTCAATCTGCAGAAAAAACCTTGTGATTTGACCTTGGAACCGCATCTTTCGCGAATCATGGCGCGATCAAGAGATTATGACGAACTTGTTCACGTATGGAAATCATGGAGGGATGCTGTTGGACCTTCAGTAAGGCAGAAATTTATTAGATATGTTCAATTAGCAAATCAAGCTGCAAGACTCAACGGTAAATTTGTATAATAATACTAATAAAATAAATTAATTTTTGTTGAAAATTGTGTGCTGTTAGAGGTTTAAAACCTAATCGATTTTTTTTCAACATCACCTTATAACATATATTACAAATATTAATTCTAAATTTTTCTTATTTTTTTACAATTTGCTCCTCATAATTTTTAAGAATTCAGTTTCAATTAAAATTATAATTTTAAAGATATGAAATATCTGAATTTTTAAAATTTAATATAAAATTAACTATCATCGAATAATATTAAAGATATAAATTCAGTATATAATGTGTATAAGCATCAATAAATATTTAAGACATACTTTTTAACAACTATTTTTGAATTTTTCTCTAAAATAGTGCAGGTTGTTAGGCGTAAATTTACCTGTTCAGATTTAGGTTTTCATGTGAAAAAAATTTCGTTTTCTTTCACAAGCAAATCAGAATAACTTTTCAAAAATCATACAATAGCATTAAGTATCGAAAAAAATTTATTTGCTAGGTTTTTTTGATGCCGGCGAGCAAATGAGATCCCTTTACGAAATTCCGGATCTTGAAGAAAACTTGATTGAAATATGGAACAGCATCGAGCCATTTTATCGAGAGCTTCACGCCTATGTCAGGAGAAAACTCATCGAGTACTACGGGTCGCAGCGAATTAGGGCAGATGGGCCGATACCGGCACATCTGTTGGGTAATAGATCTGAATTGATTTGATTTGCTAATTTTCAGACAACAATGGCAATGGAATTCTTATGAGAATTCTATCGCATTATCCCACCTCTTTAAGTAATTTCTCCGTATTAAAGCCAACTCAACAAAAAAAAAAATTCTTATTTTAGAGTCTTATATTCGTATAATAACTCACTTTATTATAAAATCATTCTTCGGACAATTTTTTTTTTAAATAATCAAACAAAGAATCCCGAATTCTGCCTGCAGGCCAAACCCATTTGTCTCTTATATAACTGAAAAAAGAATGAGAAACCAAATCAAAGAATAAATAAAGAAATGCCTGCATTAAAAAGTGCGAAGGATTACGACTTGATAATGTGGATCTTCTGCCCTTCGAGATGACGAGAATATTGAAAAGATAACATTTCTCGTGTATATTGTACTTTGTATATTTTTAATTCGTGAATGTACAGTCAGATGATTAATTATTTAATTTAAAACTAAATGAAATTTTTATTTTAAGATTTAAATCTTAATCTTTCAACATGTTAAAAAGATTTTTAGAATAATTTTACATTTTCATATAATTCAGCACAAATATTATTTTATTTAAATTAAAAATGAATACTTACATTTATTTAATATAATTTATAGTATTTAATTTAAAAATAGATTTAATTTTTCTGAATTGTCTTTCCTTATTGTTTGCTAACATTTGTAATGCAATTTTTGGCTTATTTTTTCAAAACTTGTGTGAAAATTCTTACAATAATAACGCTGGAAAAAATATGAGTGCAGGAATAATTGATTTTCAATATTTTTTATAAGGTTTATGTTTAAAGTCTGAAAATTACTGCTACTTTATTATATTTACTGTAAAAATAATTTCTTGATGGAAGTATCATTCTGAAGCTTATAAATACCTCCTTTAAAACTAATAATTTTTTTTAATTTTTTTTCTCATGCTGTATTTAGGAAATATGTGGGCTCAAAACTGGAAGAATATTGAAGATTTGGTTTTGCCATATCCCGGGAAAACGAGAGGTGATATTACACCAGAATTGCTACGCCAGGGATATAATCCATTAAGGTAAGCTTTCCAAACTAACATGGAAAATTCTGAACTTTTAAAAATATTATTAGTAAAAATTGTTATTGGCCAAAAAAAGCTTGAATTCGAACTTATGATGTTTTATTTATCGCATATATTTCTGAACCTTATTCGTTCTTACATATGTGTAAAAAAACCTTATCAGACAATTATTATAAATAAATTAATATATTTCGAAGAAAATAACATAAGAGATCTATATAAATATAATAAACATAATAAGATCTATAGAAAAATAAAAAGAGAATTTCCAATTTATAGATAAAATAGAGAAAAGTCAGTCAAAATGGAATGTTGCTTTATATTGTCATAGACTTTATAGAGAGAATAACAAAAGAGGCTAAGACCACTTGTTTGAAGCTTGTTTTAAATTAATATTTTAAAAAAAGTATAAGTAAAGTGAAAAACAAATTATTTTAGATATAAATTCAGGAATCAGTGCAGTAACTAAGATCAGATTTAAATTACAAGATTAATCAAATGAAACTTATTTCATGATTGAAATAGTTTTCTTAATAAATAAAAACATGAGGTCCTAAAAGTTTATTTTTCCGTTTTGGGTGTACAATCATTAAACTTGATTAATTCAAGCATGTAATATTTAATTAGAATTTTCGAAAAAACCCAGGAAAGCTGACAGATTTTAGTTTAAATAATTTTCATGTAAGCAGAATGGTTAATTTAACGTTAAATAAGCTTAATCGTCTAGATGTTTACAAATAGCTGAATAATATTCTTGCTTGAATTCAATGAATATAAATAATCGTTATATAACAATCGTTAAATATTTAAAAGAAATTTACATTTGATTGACCTCGTACGGGGAGTTACTTGCAATTTTAGAATAGAATTAATTGAGAAACTGACGCAAAGGTTGGGCTGTAAGATTCTCATTTGCGAGAACCTAAAAATACACATCCCAAAATGAGAAAATTTTTTTTCCAAATTCTAATTTCACATCATTGTAGTGAAATTAGCATCCTCGACTCTCCAATGATGTCGAAATTGTTTTCAATATGGAAAACTGGCAAAGGCGACATCATTTCTATTCTTGTTGGATAAGATCTTGCATTAAACGATTAATAATTATGCTGGTTATGGTCTCAGGTTAAAACGTAACATTTAACGGAAAGAGAGCAGGGACAGATACGAGAAAAAAGATTTTGAGTGAAGTTTATCCAGGGTAGTCCGGCTCCTGAGATCAAGTTACGATGATCAAAACCTTAAATCAGTTTCAGTAACAAATGATTTTGAAAACAAAATTTCATTATATTTTTTGTAAAAATTTGGCTGACCAAAAAGTAAAGAGTGATTATTATGAGACGGAAATGGAGATAGTTTGTGACGAGACTCACTTTAATGAAGAAATCGTATTGTAAATGGATTAACTAACTACAATTTGAAAGTGCATTATAATTACATGAAAGAATAAAATTTAGTCTTTTAATTTAGAAATTTAATTTTTTTAGCTTGGATGATATGTTTAGTATAGAAACTAATCAGTAAAATGAAAAAGATTAAAATCTAAGCTCAAGTAGAGTTGGAGAACCGGAAGACCAAGAAACAAAAGTGGAATAATATTAATTTAATAATGTAAGATATTTTGGCTTGATGCCTTGTGTAGGTGGCCAGCACAAATATGGTAAAGGCAAGAGCAGAGACAAAAAAGTAATGATTTGGATGTGGTGTTATTAATGAAATTAAAATAATGGATTGTCAAATCTGTAAAAGAACGCAATGGTTCATGAGTATAGCAGTTAAGTATTTAAAGGAAAAATGAACGAGGCTCAGTTTTTTATGTTAGTAAAGAAGCTGGGAAAAATGAGTATTGAGTAGGGGATGTTAAGAATTACAGAAAAAAAAAACGAGAGGCAATTATTTGGACTGAAACGTTGTCAAGAGAACTTGACAAGTAATTTCGAGATCTTTTAAGCCGGAAGATAAATTATCATATTCAAAGACATAAATTAATGGTAATCATCCATTTTGAAATATTTATCTGCAACCGAACCTGTCTAATACATTTCAGAATGTTTCAAGCAGCGGAAGAATTCTTCATATCCATTGGAATGAAGCCAATGCCATTGGAATTTTGGAGGCATTCGATGCTAGAAAAGCCGATAGGAAGAGAGGTAGTGTGCAGAGCATCGGCCTGGGACTTCTGTAACAAAATTGACTACAGGCAGGTGACATGCAGTGTTCATGCAAAAAAACATCGTCATCGAAGTTCATTAAAAATCCGTTAAATTTGCTTGTTCATAAGCTCGATAATCACCCATAGTAAATAATGCTCGCGCTCACACACGCCCCGCAGTAAATTCCCAATTTCTAACAGTTTCTAATTCCCAATCAAAATTCAAATACACAGTCGCTATATAGATCAAAAATATAATTTAATTTGTGTAAATTTTAAGGATTAAACAGTGCACAGAGGTGACCATGGAAGACTTCCTGACTATCCATCACGAAATGGCACACATTCAGTACTATCTGCAATATGCTGAGCAGCCGTATTTGTTTCGGGACGGAGCGAATCCGGCATTTCACGAGGCAGTAGGAGATGTGATAGGATTATCCGTTCAGACACCTAGGCACCTTCAGCGACTCGGATTGCTTAATAACATAACGGATGACTACGGTAGGACCTAGGGGAATTTTCCCTTCCAGACCATCGATGTGACAACAGAAAAAAAAATTTAAAAAAAATTGTTTCAGAAACCAATATTAATTTCCTGATCTCCATAGCACTGGAAAAAGTAGTTTATTTGCCGTATGCGTACATCGTGGACAAATGGCGTTGGGGTTTATTCACAGAAGGGGTGCGAAACATGAACGCCAAGTGGTGGGAACTACGGCTCCATTATCAAGGCGTGGTTCCGCCTGTATTAAGAACAGAATTTGACTTCGATTCTGCTTCTAAGTATCACGTCGTTGCAGACACACCTTACGTTAGGTATTAATAAAGAATGCTTTGCTTTTTTTTTTTTAAATTCCTGCAGTTCCTTATCCTTTAGCATTTTTCTTTAAGAATCTCATCGTTCAACTCTTGTCAATAAACCTCTTTCTTTATTAAATTTTAAAACTTGATATTATCAAGTGGAAGAGCAATTTTGATAGATTACACTCTTTTCACAGATACTTTTTGAGTATAATCTTACAGTTTCAAATATATGAATCACTTTGCGAAGCATCTGGTCATCTTGGACAACTTCATACTTGTGATTTTTACCGTTCCAGAGAGGCTGGGAGACTGTTAAGGTAATTATCTTATAAGGTAAAGGACTGTTTAAGGTAAAAAACTTTATAAATATATTTAGATTTTCTTAATGATGGGAAAAAATTATTTAATGGGAATTACGTGCCAGAAACAGGCGAAAACTGTTTTTTTATTGCCAAGACTTTCATAATGATGAATAATTTCCGATCATAACGCTCGGCGCCACCGTTTGCCCATTCTAATGTGTTTTTTATTTTTTCCCATTTCTAATTTGCCCAATGTGATTAAAATGTTTTCCTCGCGTTCGGTCTTGTTAATTTGGACAATTTCTTGCAAATATACGTTACTTGCGATTTATATCTTGAAGGGATATCTCTTAATAGCTGCTTCCGTCAAATGGACAAACCTGTCCCGCTCAAGATTTCCTCAACTTTAAAGATCAATGAAACATCTTCGTTTGTGCAACTGTCGATCCTCTCACACCAAACGGCGAAGTTCTGATTCTGCTAAACTGCAAGATTATCTTATTATACAGCTCCATCTTTCTCAAGGATCATTTTCCGTTTTTGCAACTGAGGCATATTACCGGATATTACAGGGAAATTGAACCAATCAAAATCAATTCAAACTAAATCGTTCAGAATGCTCACGAAGTATATCGAATTGTAGACGTAATAGCATAACTACATACAGAATGATACAATGCCATAAAAATGACGGCTAATAACTTTTCTTTTCGCTGCAATTTAATTAAATTTTATATTACATAAAAGTGTTCCTCCGAAATGCAGCTCGTTAATTGAAAGTCACATTTTTGAAGAGTTTTCTGGGCCGAGCTAATTATTTTAAATTATTTTTTATTTATTCATAGCGTAAGGCATGCAATTTTAATTTCAGCGAAATTCTCCAAGCGGGTGCCTCCAGACCTTGGCCAGAAATCGTCACTATACTTTCGAGAGGAAGAACCAGAAAATTTGATGGGCGGGCGATGCTGAAATATTTTGAACCGTTAATTTTGTGGCTTCGAGTTCAAAATCGAAAAGAGTTACTCGTAGGATGGACGATGGGACCGCAGGACACAGGTAGGCATTTGACAAAACGACTTTTACTAATATCAAAAAGGTAAAAGTCATTTGTAATTCAAAAGGTATTTCATTCCGTTCGATATCTAACGTTGATGAATTAGTACTTCAAAATGGAATAATAGTACCGGGGAATAGTAACATAAAGCGAATTCCCTAATCAAAAAACTCAATTCATTATTTTTAAAATCTCAATAAATGAATATTTTGCGACGAAACAACAATTATCATGTGGGTACATTTATTTCACGTGATCCGATTGAAGATCAGCAGAAACTGATGAACCCGTAAAATTTAGAATTTAATTACACACCACTTAAAATCCAATTAACATAGTTGGAAAATTATCCAATTGTTTTTATGGAACGCCATTTTCCTTTTTCAGCTCTCTTCGCTGATTGGTATCGAAGCGGTGGACGAAATCTCCGTTTCCGAATAAGCTGCTTCCTGTTAATGATAATTTATTTAGTTTTCATCACTCAGGGGTATCTCCTTTGTTGCTCCATAAGTTAAGGATATAGAAAAAAATCAGAATTGGAACGAAATTTTAAAATAAGCAAAATTGATTTGAAATTCGCTGCGTCAGCTAAAAATTCATTGAGAAGTTAATTGAAAGCTGAGTAAATGTGAATTTCTAGTTGTTTAATCTTGACTGTTTTTGAATAACGTTGAACTTTAAACAGTACTACAACAGTAAACCTCTGTAAAAACCACCTTAATGCCGCATTTCATATGATGTACAAAGTTATCAATTCAAAACGTTATTTGGCAGCAATCAATTGCGTTATGAATTTTTTTTAAAATTAATAGTTAAAAATAAAACAAATGCTAAAGAAATGATCTCCAAGAAATATATCTTTTTACGCTATTTATCGCATATAAAGTATTTACATAATCATAGAATGGTACTTAATGCAGTGTAGGCGTATGTGCAAGACTTTTAGAGGTCTACAATCACTGCATAAATTTTTAATTACTGAATGTTCATTTTAATTAAATACATATGCACTTTCTTCTTTAAAACTGGATAAAATAAAATACCAAACTTGTTGGTTTAATCTTTATAATCTTACTTATAAAAGTTAATTATCAAGTATTCATTTCGACTAATGTTTAGTGTAACTTAAATTGTTTCGGATGCATCGGCAGCCTCTTAAAGGTTATATCCATCAAAAAAATTCCTCTCCATCGAAGTCGCTTGTTCTATTGCCGGATTTGGAATTGCCTGGAGAAAGGGGAAACCTCTTTCCCTCACAGTTACGGAGACTTCAGTTACAAGAGACTTAAAAATTAAATTTACGAATTTTGCAAATACAAAAAAATTAGGGTCTGACAAATTTGGAATTTCTGATTCCTCCGCGGACATTGTGAAAGAAACTTATTTCACGTTGTAATTCCAGGGTTTTAACAATCATGTTTTACCTTCCAAAATTTAAAAAAAAAATTCATTGAACGCACAAAAAGTGCACAAGACCCTCGAAGATCTACCCAATTCTTTTTTTCTTCGCTTTTTCTGTGATCGGCATCGACGCGGTATTTTTAAATGTAATTTATGATCTGACGAGGGAAAAGGGTCAGCAGCATGTTTATAAACACAAGATTTCTCGCCACGAGCAAAAAATGGGGGTTCAGGTTCAAAATTTTTTGTCGCATTCAAACCTTTGCGATACGGAGCGGTCGGAAATATGGAATAATAAATCAGAATTTTATTTAAATCTTATATTGTGTATATAAGTAGAGGACTGACATTTAATTCTTGAGAGAAACGAAATCGCCATCAACAGCTACGCGTTCGATTTTCTTTAACTTCTTGGTGAACTTTTTCGTTATCTTCTCGTTCATTTCGCAGTTGAAGGTTTGACAGTATTTCTTCAATACTTTTTTCTCCAACTTCTTCAGCGTTATCTTTTTTTCCGGACCATTGGTGGAAATGGCGTTGACGATGGTGTCAGTCCAGTTGAAGGAATTTGGGTCTTTGACGGCGGTTTGGTTCTCTGCTTTAGAAACCTTCGTCTCCCTGGAAGGAATCTTAGCTGGTTGTCTGTTTTCGGTGCTTGCAACCCCGTTCTCCACGTCTTTAGATTTGCGCTTTCCTTTTTTTACCTTGATGTTCTCCTTGTCATCCACGTCCATTTTACCTTCGGCATTAGCCGGCTGGTTTAAATTTGTATCCTGCGTTTTAGGTTTCTTAGCGCTTTTGCTTTTCGTCTGCTTTTCGTCAGTGGTTTGTGCTGGTTGCTCCCCTGAAGCAACCTTATCAGTTTTCGGCTTCTTTTTCTTCTTAGCCTTTTGATCGTTATCAGCTGCAGCTTTAGCATTTTGTCCGTTTTCCAAATTAGCACCATCATTTTCGGTGGAATGCTTCTTCTTCTTCTTCTTTTTTTCCTCTACTTTTTTATCAGATTCAGATAATTTGCTTTGATCTTCAGGAATTTCCTCATGTTTCCTCTTTTTTTTCTGCTTTTCCGCGTTTGCAGCAACCGATTTTTGGTTCTGAGCAGCTACCTTTTGATTCTGGGTTACAGGCTTTTGATTCTGACCTACTACCTTTTGATTCTGAGCTAAAACTTTTTGATTCGAAGAAGTTACTTTTTGATTTGAAGGAGCTACTTTTTGATTCGAAGCTACTTTTTGATTTGAAGAAGTTACTTTCTGATTTGAAGGAGCTACTTTTTGATTAGAAGCTACTTTTTGATTGTTGGCATTGGGCTCTTCCTTAGCTTGAAGCTCTAAAAGCAAAATTCAGTAATGTATTACAATAAGCAACACAGTGACCTGCAAGTCATGAAATTCAAAATTAATGTCTTTAAATAACAGGCTCACCTGGATTCATTTCTTTAAAATAATTTTCTAACTTTATCCAAAGTCTGTCAATTAAATCCGTTTTATTCGCGTAAGACCTAATAGTTGTATTCAAAAAGTTTAAGAACTTCGGTTTTTTCCTTGGAATATTTTCATGTTTCACAATTGATTCCAAAAGACTTTTTTCATCTTGCTTTAGCTTTCCCTTTGCTAGCAACCCTTGAATGCATTCACTCCAGGCCTTCTGTTTCCTCTCTCCTGGGAATAACATCATTAATAAATCAGTATTAACTGGAAGTTTGGAGAATTCAATATCTGACTCATACCTTTGAGTATACTGCTGGTAAATGAAAGATGAAATCTGATCAAACTATTACCAAACTACATGACCAGCTGGATGCTGCATAACATATTATGCAAGTGCTACATGATCCATTTAATTCCATTTTTTCAAAATGCTGAAACCTTATTAACTAAAATTAAAATGAATTAAAAATGCATTCTTACCCTTACCCTTGTTGTTAGCAGCTTTTGGTGCAGAACCCTTGGCAGAATACCGTTCTTCTTCAGTAAAACATTTTGTGTGAGCCTCATACTCATTCCCCTTAAAATCCTTGAGACAATCCACACATGTGAGGAAAGGATTTTGATATTTGCATTTTGTTTGATAATGCTTAGCAACAGAGGGCTTTTTAATTGATTCTCCACAATGAGAACAAGTAAAAAAGACCATTTTGAAAATTCTGAAATAAAATTGGTAGGAATTTTTTCTAGCGTATATGTACGTATATTTATGTATTATATATAGTTTCATATATTTCTATAATCGTTTATTTTGCTAATATAAAATGGGCATTTAAAAAAATCGGAAACTAAAGTTAAAGATTATTTATAATAAAATGTTCCATTTTAAGATGATTTAGCTGCGACGATGATGCTGTGGGCCCCTCAAAGCCAAGGCTCAGATGAAACGCTTCACTAACACCATAAGGTCGGCTATATTAATGTAATAGGCGAGAAATATATCCCAAATCAATAACAAAAATAAAAAAAACAGCTATTACTTCAAATAAAAACAATTTTTATCAATATATTATGATAAAATGCATGTTAAAAGCCTTAGGATGCCTAATTGATCTAATACTGAGCATCAAGCCGAATCACACGGCTCGATTGTTCCATCTTAGGAGGAATTGAGAAATATTCACTCTTTAAATTCTCTCGATACCTTAATGATATGTCCCAAAAAACTGTGCTACTATATTAAAAAATTTGATATCTAGACGATCCCTCCTTAAATTTCTCAATTGCAGGCCTAGATATTTAGAGAATAAAGTTTAAAAAATATACAAACCAGCGTGGTCAGCTCAGTACGAAATTAAACCAAATCGTGCTTTGCTATGCGAAATTTGCTGAACACAAGATGTATTTTTACTTTGCTCCACAACGCAATACGAACACCCATTGTTTAAATACTTTTCGTTACCATTTTAAATCAGCTGATTTCGTTTCAGAAGAAAGATTAAAATAAAAAATTTTTTTTTTCGAAAATTAATTTAGAGATGAGGGGAAAATTACCGAACGAAATTAAATATTTCAGCAAATTAAAATTAGTGGCAATACCATAATAATTCCTATATGCAAAAATTTATAAGCAATATTGCTTTTTAAATCCATGAGACTCAAATCTTAATCGTAGTATTCTGTTCTCTACAACATAAAAATTCCGGCATTTTCTTTTTCTGGAACAGAAAGACAACTTTAGCTTTGCTCGCGTTCAAAAAAAGTAAATTTTGCTCTGCTTCACCTTAATATTGTCTGCTCTTGGAAACATCAAACGAAAATGACGTGTGCCTATTTCGAGATTAACAAACAATTGTGCCACTTCTCGGCTATATGTTAATTCATGTTTTGTAGTAACCGTAGGTGAAGTTTTTGCAATATTGAAAAGTTTAATCATGCTGATGACATTGCTTATTTTTAAGCTCTCTAATGTGAGTTTTATTATTATTTATTTATTTCGGTTTGCTCTTTTTTTTTCTTTTTTAAATATTGATCTTTTCGTTGCACTTTATTAACGTTTTCCAAAATTGAGATATATTATTAATTATTAATAGAGTTTAATTATATAAAATGTTGTGCTTTAGGAGGGCTAGAGTTCACATATGTTATTGAAGAAAATTAATCAACCAAGAACACTTTATAATTTCATTATTTACGAGGTAATATTTTATTCTGATACTCATATGAATAACTTTTTTTTCCAGTGTTATTTAAATTAAAAAATTAGTTTTCATCTAAATTGCTTAAGATAGGTGTTAAGTTCTGGATATTATGAGTCTTAAACCGTGATATGGGTTTTGAAATAAAATTATTTTCAAAGCTATTTTTCTTAAAATTAAACTTAGGAAAGTTTATGAAATCTTTTTTTAAAAAAAAATAAATAACAATAAATAAAAAAACAAAATGATTGAAGTTATATTAATTTCAATTGAACTATTTATTTTACTCACATTTATATTCATTTATTAAAATAAAAAAAATATTAGTAGTTATCAGTCATTTCAAACCCATTTAGAATGTATATAGCATGTTAAAAATTAAATGTT
The DNA here is from genome assembly GCA_028565995.1 of Ricinus marginatus. Lineage (NCBI taxonomy): Eukaryota > Metazoa > Arthropoda > Insecta > Psocodea > Ricinidae > Ricinus > Ricinus marginatus. The sequence continues at coordinate 12,254 of JAOWBB010007255.1, forward strand.
GCAAATTTTTTTTCTCAAACTAGATTAAAAGTATTATAAAAAGCATGCCTAAATGTTCATGACAATATTAAAAATTCATATTATTTCTAAATATGGATACTTGTAGAACTGTTTAAAACATTTTAATTTTGGTTAAATGGTAGCAATTTAATTTTTTGTTATTTTAATTTAATAAAATTTGTTAATTTAAAAATTGAGTAACATGATTTTAGTCATTGTATCAAAATATAGCAAAAGACCAAGAAATATTGATGTAAATAACTATTTTAACCTTTGTTTTTTAATACATAAGAAATTTTTTTCATATTTTAAAAAGCTATCATTTTTTAAATTTTAAAATTTAACTATTAGAGAGAATTTAAATTCAAAATTAAAAAAGTTAATCCATTTTGAAAAATTAATAAATTGTACATATTATTTAAGTTTATATCTAACTAAGAAAGAGAATTAACTATTTGTGAATGATTTTCTTAATTATGAAATTGTTTCTTTGAAGTTTTTATAACTGTTGCAATGATTAGAAAAAGAAATTGTTTAATTTCTACAGTTGTGTTTTCTCATTTTTTGACTAATTAAATTTTTTTCACAAGCACTTTAGACAATGAGTAATAAAATAAATAATTTTATTTTCTAAATTTAGCATGATAAAATCATTTGTACGTAAAAAAGTGAAAATATCTCATTTTCTATATAAATTGAGATTATTTGGGTATTTAAGGAGATATAACCTTATTCAATCCCATTAATATCATTGTACGGAGAAACTGAATCTTGTCCCTACTTAAAACTATTAAGATTCATTTTATCTCTATTATTTTCTCTCATTTTGTACTTTTAAAAATGTTAGGCTTTGAAAAAAAAAATAATCACAGATTTGAAAGAAATGTGGAATTATTTCGAGGACGGCCATTGCTCTTTCCCCATACTATCTTTGTAAAATTCCACGGCATGTAAAGAATTCTTGATAATGGTTATTTAAATCATCTTTATACCATTCCCAGGTCATTCGATCGAAAGTAATCTTTTTCAGAGGTTCAGTAAAAAATGTTAAAATTCATTGGCGAGAAAATGAATAACAATTTCATTGCAAGTTATTTTCAAGTGCCCTGCATTAAGTGTTGTCTCCGAATAAGAATTTGAATGTAAATTGAATATTCTTGTTGCATTACATTGGCTTGTGCATGTATTTTCTCCAAAAGATAAAAAAATGTCCCCATAGTTTTTTTTAAACTTGTCCCCCATTTCCTAATATTAAATCATGCTAAATGCAATTCGTCGGTTAGTAGAAGCTATTAATAAAAGATAATTTTAGGACCAACTTTGTGCCTGATGTCGACGCTATTTTGGTTGAATCACCATTTGCTTTTTTCCTTTTTGCAGATATCTATTATTTTTTGCCCGTTTTTCACCAAAATCCTCAAAAATTTACATTTCGGGCCGGAATACGTTTAAGGGTTCACACATTCAAACACTTCTTTCATTTGTTTGCCCTCGTTTGCGTTTAAAGCAAATCCTCTTCCGTTTACGTTTACGCGTTTATTTAGGAAACCAACAACTTTGTCCTTAGTTATTGCCATTAAATTATCAGACATCCTTGCATATTTAATAAACCAAGAGGACGTGTTGCAGTCACAAATTATACAATTTCATGGCGCGCCGACGTTTGATCAAAAAGTCGGACAGGTTTTTTAATTAATGACACGTTCCCTAAGAGCAGAGAGAGGGAAGGAGATGGCGGTCGCTTTCCTGTCATCATCCTGCTCGCATTACTTAAACATCATTTATGTTATAATTATATTAAATGCACAGGAAGAATCCGTCATTTGGTGTTCAATATGCTGCATCAATTTTCGATAATTTTGCCCCATATTTCCATTGTCTTAATTTGTTGAGGCGCGAGCGGCATGGGCGAATCCTCGCCCGTGTTCCGCAAAAGGCACTAAAAGTGTGTTTTACCCCCGAGACTCGGGTCAAACGAAATGCAAGATACCGTCTAGGAATGTAATAGGCAGCATTTGTATTTCCTCTTTATTGTGTTGCCCGAATGAATGATTCAAAAGTGAGTTTGCGTCTTTCCGCTTCCGGCGAACGGTAGGTAGCCACCATTTTTCGCTAGGTTCGGGATTTCGCTCACGCGAGGTAAGGTACGGTAAATTTTTTTTGTAAAAATAAAGGTGCACATATAAAAATTTTGGTCATCTCGCGATTTGGTTTCAAAAAAAATAACGTAATAAAAAATGGGTGCGTCTGATTCAATTTCAAAATGTATTTGCGTTCGATCCGTGACATGTGTTGCATAAAGATGTAAAAATAAAATAAAAAATTATGTTAAGCATTCGTACATTTAGGTGTTATTTGTTTTTAGTGGTAAGCTTCCAAAATTAATTAATCCGTGTTTACTACAGCAGCTTAACGTATTTAAAATATCTTTAATGTGCACTTTAATGCAAATTTTAATTATTTTATATACCGTTTTCGTGGGATACATTTTAGGCACAATCAGAGTTTTTAAAAACACCAAAATATTAGTGGGATTATTATACGAAAACCAGATATTCGAGAGAATGTGGGGTCAGCTTGACATTCGAAATGCCTGAACTACCTTAGAAGGGATGGCCAGGTATCCATGTAGGGATTGATTAAATGGCAAACCCGAGAAAACTGATTTAACATGGTCCTTTGGCAATAGTAATCCCTCAGTTTTGCTTTGCTAACTCTACTAAATGCGGATTTCATCCCACAAGAGGTCGATCTGAAAAAGTTTTAACACCTATATCACGGTTATGCAATTAATTGCGGTTTGATATTTTGAGTATGTATTTTTTGCCCTTCCTAAGGGAAGCAGTTAAGATGGGCCAGATGCATTGTATGTTTATATAAATATGATGCACATAACAAACCAGTTGAATGGCCTTGTCTGACTCAATTAATTTGAAGATTTTCATACAAGTCATGATACTTGTTAAAAAATAATATAGCCGCGTGAAAGAAGGTTTTGTGTTTCTTTCTTTTTGAAATAGAATGCTTATCCAGCTTTCTACGTATCCATAAATTATTGAATTCTCGCCAGGTTAATCACTAGGACTACATAATTTTATGTATTCGAAATCAGTTATTTAATAATACCCGATTTAAAGTAGTGATTACAAAAAAACTATTAATAGTAAGACTGAATTTTAAATAAATACTCTATTAATAAATATATTAGCAAATTAATTATGAAAAGTGTGAAAATATGTAAATTATAAAAGGAAAGTTTATGAAAGTAATTAAAGTACTGTTATGAATAATGCATTTAGAGCTATTTAAAGCTTTATATTTTTATAAGAAAAAACTTGTTTAATTTTACTTTTCTTTGAATGGGTTATATAATCAAATATCCACAATCATGTATTACACACACACACACACACATATATATATACATAAAATGGTTTAGGTTAAAAAAATTTTAACTCTATCTTTACCCATCTTATTTTATTTATGTAATATTTATTGTCATTATGTATACATTTTATATACCATATATTTTGTATAGAAAATACATAGCAAAAAAATTGCATGAGCTGATTAATTAACTAAAATTATCTTTAAAATAATTTAAGATAAATACAATTTAAATTAGTTGTTAATAAGGAATTAGGGTCCAATTCTCTTCATTTTGAATCCATCCATATATACCATGTAAACATAATAATTCACTAAAACTGAAAGAATCTATTATACCGGACAATATGGAGCCTTCAAATAATTATTTTATTCGAAAAAAAAGAAAATGTCGCGTCTGCTGAGTTTCAATCTTATCTGAAGCATGTAAGGGCTTATGTTCACTCTTCCTAAGCCATTATTTCTTTTATGTGTTGGTTGACGAAGCAATAAAACAACTTTCCTCGCTATTTGTTCTCTTTGATAGAATAAATATATCGGGAACATCATTTGATATTTTCCCATCCAGCGATTAATAAAACTCTAATGAGGCGCATGTAAAACAACGCATCTCTTTGATACTTAGCATCCTTAGAATTATGTTCAATCTTCTTACTGTAGCAGCAGCATTTTTTTTCATTCCAGTGATTTATGACATTAACACATGCTAATGGGAACATGACTGATGAATTCTGAAAACTTAACACACATGTAAATTAACTTTATTTTTTCTAAGAGAATTATTTAGTCGATCTTGCCGAATTTTATTAATAATACTTCTAAAATCCCACATTATAATAATACATGACAGAAGCTCTATGATGTATTAATTTTTTGGGTTAGGTCTTTGTGTGCTTTGCAAATGTGAAAATGGGCACTATAAAAGACAAAGCATTTATGGCATATTATTCGTATATTTTTGTCTTTCACGGCATCATTAGGATATATGCGTGATATCTCAATGATTTTACAGAAGTTGTTTTTGATTTTTATGTCCATTGCCGCTTTGCTTTCTTGTTGAGTCGTATAATATTCAGAATAAGAATTTCTGATTTATTATCAAGTTATTAGAAACTGATGGCGTACATTTAAGATGTGAAAAGTGAAATTGCTTTACATAATCTTAGCTAGTAATCGATATATTATTATTATTTTTTATTTCACATTAATCGATTTATATTTAATAAAAATCTCTTAACTTTTTTGCAATTACAGTTAATACCGTTCAGTTTTTATATATTATTAACTATTCAGTTTAATTCTATTATTAATTATTTAGCTTTATATTATCAACTATAAGTGCTTATATTCAGTGGCCTTGTCAGTTATCCTTTAACATCACAAATGAAGATTATAAATTATATTTTTTAACTTTAAATTAAGGAATTAATCATGGAATAAATTTTAAAGATGCCTGCTACTCTTTAAGTAAAATCATTAAATGTTATTGCCCTTATTTAGTTCTTCTATTATACTGTTATTAATTATAAATCAGGAAAATGGGAAATCTCTAATTTTTTGGACGAGAAAATTTTTTTGGATTAATGCCTTTTTGTATTTTGCCAACTTTGAGGAAGTGGAAAAGAGTTGTGGTTGTTATAAATTGCTGAAAATACATAACACAAACTTATCGGTTATTAAAATTTAAAAATAATAAATTATTCGATTCCTTTATAAGGGGATTTAAAAAACAAAATGGCCCTTTAAACTCTTTAAACGATGAATGAGACACCGAGAATTTTTTTTCCCGATTTCTTAAGGTAGCTTGGTTATTTGTCGTTGTTTAATATTCTTTCAAGTCTTTTGATCCTGGTCAGCCACATCAATCAATCTTTAGGTTCGTATTTTAATCTGTTCTTGACTAATGCAAATGACACCAACTTATCTATTCTCAAAATATTTTTGGTTACTTAATGACTTCCGCCGTAAAAAATTCATGATTAGAATATCTTTTTGAACACAAACTTAATGGCTTAAAGGAAAAAAAGAGATTTTGAAGCATTATATTACTATTTGTAAGCATGATGCATAGGAATATTCACTATAATTTCAAATTTGCCCCGTTTATATGATAGTTTTACATAATGATTAGGTCCAAATTTTTGAGTTGATTGGCAAAGTTCAAAATCCTCTGTTCCTTATACACCATTTCGGTCATGTTTAGTTTCAGACAAATTTCGTGACTGCATTTTCATTAAATGCGCGAGTTATGGTCAATGATGTATTGAAATATGCAATGGAATTCGAACGTACTAGAAAAATTTATTTTAAACATTAGTGTTTTATACATTTTTTCCAGTTTAAAAATCACGGACTGATTAAACAATTCAAATTTTAGACCTTCATGTACATTTGTCGTAAAACTGAAAGCAGGGTATATGATTGTACTGTATTTGTTATGTTTCATGAAAAATTGCAAATGGCGAGAGGTACTACATATTTTTAAGTATTTAGTAGAAAAAATTTTCACAATATTGAAAATGTACATAAATGTCTTCATTGAAAAATTATTTCACGTCCTTCATAGGAACTGGTTTCGCGCCCGTAAAAACCGTTAGTAATATGTTTTGGATTGTTTGCTGTGACATTATTTATGTACCTACATAACTGCTAAATTCTTTTTGGTGCCACAAAAGACCAGAAGACCAGGAAAACAATTATATCAGGGTTTATATAAGTTGAATCTTAATTTATTTTACAAGTCTTGACAAAATTCTAAAAATTTAATCTTTCTTACTGTTTAAGAAAATATCTTTTCAAGTCGAAGTAACTTGCATCATTTGCGTTTCACAATTAAAAATTTTGTTGGCTGATAAGTCTAGGAGAAATGATAAGTGCAATATCAAACATTTTTCTGACATTTTAATGGTCAGAATATTCGTGAGCAGACATAACGGAATATTTATGTTAGTTACCATCAATTCAACTACCATTACACGAGATGCCAACTCTAAATACAATTCCCATTAGTTAATTTGTGAATCGAGCATCACCAGTTAATCTCCGAAAGGTTATTAGCAGGCTGTATAAGGGCTTGCTATATCTATTTTTAGTTGTGATATTTGCAGTATTTTCGTCTGTGAGATGAAATGCGCATTCCGAAACAAGATTTAAGTCATGAAAATGTGGCCGTTCATGTAGCCAGAAATGTATACTACGAAAGTGAGCCTGAGATTACACTAAGAGCGTATTTATTAAGAAAAAGGTTCGGAGTTCATTAAGGCGATGCCCGAGTGTACGGCTTATTAAGAACCGTTCTCTTATTGGACACGCTGTACTTTTTAGTTATGTAAGTCTGCTATTATTTTCATATATGTAATAATAATTCAGAATTACCCACGGTAAAAAAAAATTGCAGGTTGATGTGATTTACATGTCCAGCTATCCAGCTGAGGCCTTTTTTATGATAAGCACTCCCTGGAGCCTCCTCTGGTTTCAACGAAAATCGAAGACTGTAAAACTCATTTGATATTCCCAGCGACAGAACCATTAATAAAATTTTTTCAAAATAGCTCCGAACATGGGGTTGACGAAAGAGGGATGTAAATGATATTCATGTGCTTAATGTCTTTGGTTGGTTTTTGTCTTTTGTCTCGTCTGCGCCGGCGACAGGGGATGGTTTAGACGCAATAAAATGCATGGCGCTCGCAGAAAGGCATTCGGACCCAGCTCTCGTTTTGTCCAATTAAATTCGTCATTTTGCATCAATGAACGTGCGTTTACGCTTTAACCGTATTAATTTACTTTACTATTATTACCCCCCCGGATGGGGTAACTTACTCCATTGCAGATTAAATCACATTCTGCGTTTGATATATAGTAAGGCTAAATTAATTGTTTTCTCATCCTCTCTATGAATCTCATTAATGATGTGTGTGGGACAGTACATTAATCTATTCCCGATGGGATTCGTTTATTAATAATTAAATATATTGGTCATAATTTACAATTAATTAAATTGGTATCGCTTTGGATTTGATTTTTAAAAGCAGTTTTGAAATATTTTCGATACGATTAACAATTTTGAACATTGCAATCACCATTCGAAGTGTCAGCTTCATTTATTAAGTGGTTCTTTTGGTTTTCACTGAATTATTCACGATAGCCAAAAACATTATTTATTTTAAGTTCGGGCGAAGTCAGCGATTTAATGTTAAACGTTTTCTTTAGTAAATTTTAAATGATATGATGATCATTCGAGATTTATAGCCAAATGGCTCGATTGTTTCAAATATCAACCGACTTTCTTTTCCATTCTTCACCATCACTGAACCGTGATTTATTTTCAGAGTAAAATGGTAGCTGATTTGAATGTTTTTTCTGCAATAATTATCTGTGTATTTAGTCTAATAAGAGGATTTTTATGTATTTAACTCAGGCTTTTTGAATCTAAAAAACTGTTCTGAAAAATTATATCTTACTCCTAATAGCTATGTGCCATTACTTTATTCGGAGTGCTTAGTGAAAGTTAAAAAATATATTGAGAATTTCAGCGATATCATCAAATTGTTGTTTTAACTTAAAGAAATCTATCCAAAAAGTCTGCATTTACTTGTCGATAATATAATATTAGTGGTAATATATTCATATATTTATAATATGTATGTTTAACATAAATATTACATTATTGCAGACTGGATTATTCAAATCGAGGAACTACACCGAGCGTTTTACCAAAATGAAAAGTTGCAAAAAAAAAAATTTTTCAGAACATCCTAAAACTTTTGATCCGTGCACCTTCACGCAGATTGATTCTCACATTTCCTAACCTCTGTTTGAACTAAATTTTAATAGATATAAGAAAATTTGAGTCCGAGTTCACTGAAAACTAATAAAACCTAAAAAATAAATTTCCGATTAGTTAATTTGTGGTTTCTCATTATCTGTTTCCGTTTCGCGTTAACAGTTTAGTTATCAGGAATTTTACTATTTGACGCTTAAAATTGCGTTAAAAAAAGGTTCACGTTTCATAATTTCGAGGTATTAGACAAAAATTTAAACCTAAACTCAATTAAAAATTAACAACCTTAATCAAAATAAAAAAAGAGATCAGTCATGCTCGAATCTGAAATTCTTAAGCATATAGGAATAAGTATTCCATCTTAAAAAAAAGTAATCCAATTAACTTAATGCAGTAAATTACATTGAAATTAAGATCTCAAAACTAATATTTTGCACAGTCATAAAATATAATTTATGATATGTAAATTTTTATTTGCATTTAATAATTTCTGTTTCAATCGCTTATTGCAATTATTCGCAATATTATAAACACATGGTATTTGCGCCACAGATATTGAAGACAACCTGAACGTATGACTTACTGCTGTTATAATCTGGAAAAAGATTAAATGCCTATTATTAAATGAGTCGGTGATTATTTGAAAATTGTGGGAAATAAGAAACGAAGTTTCTTTTTCAAGTTAAAAATTAGATTTTAAGATCACAATAACATAAGTAAAATGAATTTAGTTAAAACTTGATACCACTGATTTTCATTTTTATTTTAGCGATTTCTTTTTTATTTAGCAAATTATTGTTTAAAAAAAAAGCTACTTAAGGATCATCAAAAAGTAAGCGATGACGGATTTCCGATTGAAATGGGAAAATCCAAATTTCAATCCAAGTTTGTACATTAAGAATTAGATTACATTAACGAATGAATAAATTCATCATAAATGAATAATACATCGAAATTTCATATTTTTTATAAATCGATTGTTAAAAGCATTGGGTAGGAATTTATTACAAAGCGAGTTTTGCGGAAGCCCTGATCTAAAAAAAAAAAAGAACAATTTGTGCAACGAAATTTAGCCAAATACGATTCTGTAAAAATGTGAGAGCATGTGCATGATCCAAATTTCGGAATTCATCATAAAACCGTAAGTCTAGACTAAGACTGTACATCTATATCTGAGACTTCGTATTTATGCTGTTTCTGAATGCATGACCTCGGGCATTTTAACGTGTTTGATATGAGACTAAGAGGAAAACTCAACGGCGACATACATTTGACAATGGTAAATCACCAGAATAAGGTGCAAGCCTCGCAACTTAATCATATCATAACGTGGACAAAAAAAAATGTAAAAATGTCAGGGCTTCTGATGATGGGACTAGATTGGATGTTTTATTTTTGGAATGCTGGGGGGGATAAAAGGAACGAGAGAATTCGCTCTTTCAGTCTGTATCGGAATTTTGAAATTTTCAGCCATGTGATGGCCTTACCGTGGCCCAAACTTTTCAATTTCGGTTTTCAGTGCTGATCACCAAAGAAATGAGTGTCTATGGGTAGTTAACGTCGTTTACTTCTCTCGTTGTTTGTTGTCTCCTTCATCCACATTCAGAATACATTCGTACTGCCGGGGATTCAAAAAATAATAAATCCGCACAAAATGGGATGCCACAATATACTGAAATACCTTTGGTGGGTTGCTTAGGATTTTTTTAACGTTACTTCAGCATTATTATTTTTTATGCGAGAGCTCTAAATAAATCTTCATTTAAAGTAGAAATCATAGTAAGCCGTAAATAGCAAAGGTTAGACGTTATTTTAAGAAACATATTTGCAGATGGGCCAATTATAGTCTTGCGATAAATAGACATGCATCGAAACCATTGTAGGAAAAATTGACTTGCTTTAAAATTCGGATTTTCATTGGCCAGTACATAAAAAAAATGTGAATACAAATATATTGGCTGGCGGCTTTATATTTCTGGGTTCTTCGTGGGCAGTGAACATTTTTTTCTCGGCGTGAATCCAATGCGATTGCAAAAAGAAATATATTTTGTCAGAAAATTGTTAAATCATTATATTCTGTAGGTTAAGTCCAACTTAACGTGAAATCCAAACAACTTTTTTTAATAACTTTTGTGCTGTACAAGTTACAGCATTATTGGAATTTCATGAGCCAAAAATTACGATTTTAGAAATGGGAACAAAGTAATTTTTTTAAGCACCGTCTTTTTTTTTACACCACGTCATAAAGTATTCATAATCTGTAACGTGATAAATTTAAAAATGTACAAAAATTCGCATAACACTAAGGTATTAATTTGGAAAATTTGAAGATGTGTAAAGGATTTGTGCCCTTCGATGAATCATTGTTACATCCAGTTGATCTCCACACTTTAACTATAAATAATGAATCATATATTTATAATTCCTTGAAAATTAAAATTAATTTTTATACTTAAAGAAGAATAATCAAAAACCACGGAATTTGCGAATGATTCTTAAAAATTTGTTAGCGCATTGCGAAAGTAAGGAGATTACGTCGCAAAATAAGAGTCACTAAAGACAAAAGATTGTCAAAAGAAAGAGCATACATGAGGATTATAAGGAGATTGTTAACTCCCAGTCTCATTTAGAGACCCGTATACTTCGCCTATAAGTGGGATAAGGACTTGTTACTATGAAACTTGGATTAGATCTTTGGCAGTTCTAATGTTTTAGTTACAATTGTCTAATATTCAAGCAGTCTACGCCTTATATGGAAATGAAGTTGTTCTGTCGGATTCGTTTTGAAAATCTCATTTTTAATTTCTATTGCTCGATTTTCAAGTAAATCTCATGATTTATTTGTTGAAGATGTTACTGACGATGGACAACATGGTTCATGTCAGTTTTTGTGATTAGTTTGATAATTCGAAATGAAAATATTCGGAATGTTGATTCTAAAATAAATAAATTGCGTGTATTCCAAACAAAATGCTTTTTTATAACCGTACATAACCAATGTTCGTTCTATACTAAGCTTACCATGAATCTTTGGTTCCCGCAGCTTTTGTGACATTAATGATCTTCATTTAACTTGACACACTTACTTCATCCATATAGTTCTGTTTTTGATAATATCTTTTTCTACTTTTAATAATTCTGTTTGTAAATGTCATGGTCGAAAATTCAAATCGAATAATTCTTCATTTCTTTTTAATATTTACTGCATGTATTAATCGTTAGCTTCTAAAAATGTCTAATATTGCAATTAATTTTTTTTTCGTATACGTGTACCGCTTAAATATCGCATCCGTGCCCATTACTCAACTACGACTATAAAATCTATTTATGCGTTTAGAGTTCTACATAAAGTCCAACTCCAACTGCTTCTATTCGTTGTCTGATATAAAGCAATGTCATACTTCCTTTGTTCTTTGTAGTTAATAATAAAAAAATTATTCGTCAACATTGATAAACGATGAGAGTATTAAGCAACCGCTCTTTTGGGCTTTGTCTTTGATGTGGAACAATTTCTGTAAAATGAGCAACACCAGATGAAATTTTGCTATCCGATATTTCTGACGACTCCCCCTTGTGAGTCTCGTTTGAAAATTATAATACGTCCTACTGCAAGTGTTGTCGTTTCGACTGTATCTGCGGTTTTACGAGACATTGTCTCTAATTTATTTTTAATTTGAGCTGCATTGTAAACGGAAAGAAATTTCATTTTTTACTTTCTCATGATGTTTGGGAACCTTTTTAGGATTTGACATTTCATTGACTGCAAAGAGTGCTGGTTACGTATCAAAAATTTTTAGACATAGAAACATGTAGTTAATGGAAACTGTAACTCCCAGGCAAAGAGTCCGATATGTTGATGATTGTGTTAAAAAAAACTTAGCAAATGCAAGGAGTTAACGGATTTCTTTCTTTTTTAAAATCTTCGTTATTAATGTTATTACTGTTAATGATAGGTCTTAATGTTGCATAGTCATCATTGAAATGAATTCGTTTCGATATTTTGGGATATCATAATGACCGTAGGATAGATCCGATGGTTTATACTTTCGGCTTAAATTTGTTCGTCGGGTGAAATATCTGCAGCAGTTCATGAGTCTTTGAATATATACATGTGTTTCAAATATTCTACTAATGCAAAAAGGCAATTCATTTTATTTTTTACCGTTTATCGTTTCTAAAATTTTAATAAAGTTCTTTTACCATACTTGTCATCCCTAAGTTTGATCGATCTGAATGTTGTTCGTGATTTTCTTATTGTTTAATATTATTTTACTCTATTTTTCGTTCCAATTGTGATTATTTATGTGTACAAAAATTGTTTACAAAAAAAAAAGTTGTGATGATAAAAAAAAATGATTAAGATTTATATTATTTGTATATTCATTTCGATTTTCGATCTCTTTCTGGCTTAAATGAAGTAGAAAGGCATTATTTATCGAACTTTAATGCGATATTGTTATTATTACTTTATTATCAGCTTCATTGGCAATGCATATCTTAATTTACTTCTATATATATATATTTATAATCTCTCATTATTTGCCAACGAATTAAGTGGTATAATGATATTTCCGCTTGAGAGCCCTTTTTCATAATTTGTTTTCTGATGGAGTTCATGTTTTTAGAATATTTTTTTTGTTCTGGAAAGAAAATGGTAAATGGCACATTATTTTAATGCATCAACGGTTTCGCAGCCATTACCAACGCCCAGCGCTCGATGAAGAACCATCCGATGGAGCTGTGACATGAAATGTCGATCCTCAGAGTATTTTCTTGTAATGTTTCAGCTGTGCAAGATGTGATAGCGAAACTGACGGCCCTGAAAGACACGCAGATCGTCGGAAAATCCGTTCCAGGTTTCCATTCAGGGCTTCCACCGGGACAAGGAAGGCAACCTATGAATTTGCTCTCAAGATGACCTCCAAAGTTATAGGTTCCAGCCCAATAAGCGAAGCAAACGGGAAAAATTTCCTCTCAGGTAATTTTCTCATATTTTCTTCCTCCGTTATTCCGCGCCCGAAATCTAAAAGAGAAAACTTTTCCATAGAGAAAAATAACTTTAATTTCGTTAATCAGACGTCGAATTGGCTTTTCGTCAAGCCATTATGTACGAAATACTTAAAAAAAAAAAAAAGGATTTTCAGCGATCGAATAGATTTCAAAAAGCAGGAAGCTCATTGACGAGGGTGCCAACAGGGCATATATTTAAATTGCTTAAGTGGGTCTTATCCAAAGTCTTACTGAATCACAGAAAATACTGACAATTTTAAATTTTTGCCTTCTGCACTGTTGAATGCAGGCCATTAAAATTAGTTGAAAGTAGTGCATTTTTCTGTGCACATGTCCACCAACACCAATTGCAGAAATAACCGTAAATTGATGCTTTTTAATAACATAAATTGCAGGCAATTTCCTGGTTTTGGATACTCTTAATTCGAATTTTTCATAATTCGAAACATTTAGGTATGATTTATGTTACAAGAGTAAGTGTAATTTTGGTATTAGAATCTTGCATGAAATGCATTTTTTTGAAATGTAAAGGGATCTATGTCACATTTTCCTTTTTTAGTTTCCTTAATTCTGCCACATTAGTGTTATTATTAGATGGAAATTAGGAAAGGTCGTATTTAAGAGTGGTATTTAGTGTCGAAATAGGAGTTTTTTTAATTATTGTGCTCGACAAAATGTTTTACTCATAAACGACTGTGAATGTTATGGTTCATTGTACAAAGAAATATCAGAAGTACTACAGACGAATTACGCGTAAAACATTAATAGAATCAATTAATCATGATGATATCTAATTAGGTGTTACATTATCCATATGCACTATTATAATGTATGAGAATGTCGTTATGAATCCTCGTTAGGAAGCACTACCACAATTCCAGCTGTTTATTTTAACTTCGATCTTGTGAATCAATTTCAAGAGAGTATTTAAGGCTTAGTTAATAAATTTTTAAGCTGTTTATAACGTAGCAAAAAATGTATAAATTTAGAGATTTATATTATAGACAAAAAATTCCAATGTTTTTATGATTAGTTGCAAAAAAATCAACGTTTAATTAAAAATATGTAAGTCTTTGTTAATGTAAATAACACGTTCTTTATAAACTATATTTTTTTAATTTCATTTAGTTTGAGTATCGTAATTGGAAAATAGTGAAAATCGAGGACAATTTTTTTTTTTTATTTTATTCGATCGTTACATTTTATTTCTAAAATAGCGGAGGTCTAGTTTGGCAGTGCACAACAATTCCGTTTTGACAAAGAAAATTACTTTTGCATTAGATTAGCATAACGTAAGCTTATAGTAATCTCCAAGGCGTTTTGTGCTACATTCTTACTAATGAATTAATGGATCTTAACAAGTTTTCTGCGTCGGCGGCAAAGTAGAGCTCCCAAATCATGATTGCCTTGAAGAAATCATTACGACATGCATAAACTTCTTGCGAGAAATAATACTTTTAAGATGGATTCTTGTATAATGTTTTTGCAAGCATTTTAATTATTTTTCATAATAAAAGCAAAAATAGCCATCGTTATAGATTCATACTGATATAGACTTTGGGTGGAACTTTCAACAGATTTCAATCTCGAAATCATCGGCATGGTCCAATGTCTGGTTCCTAGCACAGAGTAGGTCAAGTAGTTGAAGAGCTGCATTGACTCAAACTTGCTTTATCGTCGTGCGCCTTAATCCTTTACTGAAATGCATTAAGCATTGAATTACGGGGAGAATGAGACGAGATCGGATGTCAATCCAGAGTTGTAGATCTCCAATGAATTTATAAATTTCTGCACTATTTTATATTATTTACAGTTTTTTTTTAGATATAAAATCTAACGTAAAATGCATTTTCATCTTTGTATATGTATGGCTTATTTTTTTCATGCAGCAAAGATCATTACCGTTTGCATCAGATCCTATTTGCCTTTTTAAGTTTATCAAGATTAACATCTGTCCTGCTGTTAAGGGATGTTTTAACGCTAAAAAATTAAAATATAAAACGGCTTGATGTCAGAGAATGCTTAAGAACATTTTTGATCCCATCTGGAGAACTAAGCAAAGAATTAACCTTTAAAAATTGTCCATTTGATTTGCCTTGTAGTGAGCGGATTGCCTCCTGTGTGGGTCGAGATTTATGGGGTGAACGGAGGCGAATTTTCAGCTTCCAATTATAATTTTCTCGAGTTCTGATAACTTTTTTCTGTCATAAAAATGATTTTAAGATCCACGCATGACTTTCGATGATCGGATAGTTCGAAAATTGTTAGAATTATTTGTTTTTTAAACTGTGCCTGATTAACTTGCGTGAATGCTTGGGCCGCGAATAAAGAGAAGGGCTATGAGAAAAATTAGCAGAAAAGAGCACGAACTGATATTTTGTGCAACAACACCGCATACAAGACGGTACCTGTTTACCAAAAAAATCTTCGGCTTGCAATTGTCAAAATTGTCAAAATTGGCAAAAAAAGGTTCTTCAGTTTGGACATATGCAACAAGATCTTTCAGCATATAACAGCTAAATCAACAATATTTTGAAACTAAATGACTTTGTTTTGGATTATTCTGTTGCCGGTAAAAGAATCTTCTGAAAAAAAAAACCTTGTAGATACATCATTTGTTTGTATTAGATTAACTAAACCGTAGATAAATATTTTTTGTATGAAAAATAATTTTTTTTATTCATTTTCTTTAATTTTTAAGAATTATCATTTTTATGTTACAATAAAAAATGAGTTTTGATTGCGTTTTATAATGCCAACTTAGTGATCAAAATGTTCAACCCGATTCAAAGGAATAAAAAGTGTAGCTGAAGTTGAAAATTTGATTTTCCAGAAAACACTTTTGGATCGCCGGAGTCCGCAAGAAGGCTAGACGGTCAAGATCGAAAAGACGCCGTCTCCCCGATAAATGCAGAATACGTGAAACGAACGGCGAGACTCTTCGAACAAGTCAGGATATCCAAGGATTGCCACGGCAAATCCGAGATAGATCGGAAACGGAACGAATCGACCTACGGCACGGACCATTTGAATGAGGAGCAGATAGGTTCGGAAAAGATGAGCAACGGCAATCCCGCAGTAAGCCCCCCGGACGTGACGGACTTCGGCAAAAAGCCGAGCTATCTGGGAGTCTCCTGCTCCAACAGTGGATACAGAAACGTCATAAATTATGACAGCAAGGCCAGAGAGGGATTCTGGTCGTCGACAAATCAGCGGGAGAGTTTGGTCCTGAGCAACCATCGTCTGAGAGACAGTAGTCCATTAAAATTCGATCCCGATTTCCGGTCGCATAACGGAAACGCGATTCACGAGATTAAACAGGCGAACAGGAAAAGTACGCCAACCTGCAGCAGAGTGGAAAGTGCGCATGAGATAGGTCAGCCGCCCCGAAGAATGGAAGAATTTGTGAACATTTCGACGTCGACGAAAACAATTTCAACATTCCGAAGCGTATATAATAAGGAAGAAATAGCAAATGATGGTAAAAATAATTTAAAAACTGACAGTTATAAAAATAAAGTTAACGGTAGTCATAATGATGAGACTGTGAAAAAGACATCGAGTTACACGAGTCTAGGAATCAGTCCCAGGATACTGAAAAGTCCCGAAAAAAATTGCAACAGCTTTTTAAGAAGCATTAACTCATTTGAGAATAATTGTAAAAAGAGTCAATTTGAAAGTGCAAAAATTTCTTCCTATAGAAAGATAAGATTGGATAAAGCAGTTTGTGCAAATCCAAGTAATTCTATTCAGCAGAGAATCGAAAGGTTATACGGGCCGGGTGCCTTGGCACAAGGCTTCCACGTGCAAAATGCCAGCCCGAGGATGAGAATAAAAAGCTCGGAATCTTCGGAGGAGTATAGCCCCGGGAGGTAGGTGCCTCCGGTATGAAATGAAAAATTCACATAATCGACTCGATTGACATATGAATTGATCGCTTATTTCGAAAATGACCGATGTCAACCTTTCGTGTATTGCAGATTGTCCGAAAATCTAAACCAAAATGTTAAGTCCTCGATAGAAAGCATTCCTGATCTGTTACCGGCGGCTCCCGAAGTACTTCTGCCGATGGAAGAATATTCGGCAGGAGAGGCCGTCAACGGTTCTTTCGATGACGGAACCTCCAATGAGAAAAATGGTCGATATTTTCTAAAGGTATGCGCTCCCCGAACAGTTTAGTTTGGATGAGAAACTGAGAATTTTAAAAATAAGTAAATAAATGTGTTAAGTCGATTGATTTTCTTAAAGCTTTTGCAAAAGGAGATCGACAGATTGGAGAGTTTGGCCGCTTTCGCAGAGGGAGAATTGGAAAACGGCGAAAATTTACCAGAGGAAGCGAGTGGAAAGCTAAGGGCTGCAGCAGGGAAGGCAAGGTTGTTGGTTCGCCAAAAGCTTCATCAGTTCGAAGGGCTTTGCCAAAAGAATTTGGTAAGTGGTTCACTTCCTTCTCCGCAGTATTCTGCTGTTAAAGGTAAATCTATAGGAATGTAGTCTGTTAAAAATACATTCTGAACATTAAGCGCGTCTTACTGTTGAAGTGGCGTTTTGTATTTCAAATTAAATGCACATATAACATTTTTAAATTTTATCATCGGTAGAATGAAAAGCCTGGAGAGCAATTTCCAACTACAAGTGAAGATCTAGCTGGTTTTTGGGATATGGTTATGCTGCAGGTACTACAAGTGTATGACATCTTCGATGAAATAGAGAAGCTAAAGAAAAACAATTGGAAAGTAAGTTTTATTTCCGCCGGTTGATTCAAATTTTAATAAATTAAAAATAAAAGATTATAATGATATAAAAAACACTGTCATAAACAAAATGATATAAATAATGTTGTCATTAACAAGTACCTCATGAACTGAAAGTACTGAAAATTTTAGTTCTTTAGATTTCTCGCATATTCCAACAAGTAGGAATCGCAAAAAGTTCAAAGTTTGAAATCTATTGATGAAATTTAAAAATAAAGATATATGATGCAGGAGCAATCACCCGTGTATTGCACATATGAAATTTTGATAAAACCATTAATTGATGAATAATTTTTTTTTCAATTCAGTTTCCGCGATAAATAATGAGCCTTCCGCTTATGGGATTTCTATAAATTTAGGTTTAAACTGTATCATCTGACAGCGGACGGCGAATGGCAGTGAAAATACATTAATTTGAAATTTCATTAAGGCACTAGATTGTGGCATTCAATAAAATTCCAGAAAAAAAGAGATCTTAAATGTGCAAAATGTCCAGATGAAACAGGAGAACGGAATTTATTTATTTAAAGACATAACTGAAAACGAAAAATGTCAAAGAAACCTAAAGCGTTTGAACGTCCAACGGTAAATCGTATAAATTATCAATTTCCATTTTCAGTCTGAGACAGAGGCGGAGGAAACCAACGGGACCGAGCTGATTGCTGCCCACGACCAGAAAAAGAAGACTGCAAGGAAAACGACTTCGGCGGCGGGCGCGAACGAGAAGAAGGAGAAAGCGGAAATGGCAAAGAAGTCGCGGGAAGAGTCCCGGAGAAAGCTGATGGAAGAGCGACGAAGGAAGATGAAGGAGCTGCGGGAGAACAAAGCCGTCAGCAACGATAGCGACATCGAGATATTTGCCAAATAAAATATTTTCCATTTCTCATGCTACCCTATTCCCCGTTAGCATTTTATTTAGTCTAATTTTTTTGTATTTATGTAAGTAATTCGAATAAGTGAGCTTAATTTAATTAAGATAAACAAAAATGTTCTCGTAGGAGCTTTTTATTTATATACAAAAATTAATTTGTGTTAGTGAGAACGGAGTTTTTTTGCTTGCAAGTATTATTTTACACCCGAAATAAATTGTGTTGGACAACCCTCGGTCTTGGCCTTTTTTAAGCGGAAAAATGCATTTGACGAAGTTTTTTTTCTCATGCAGTAACATTCAATTTTTATGTACTATGTACGAAGTGCATGGATCATTTGTGTAATTAAAAAATTTTTGCTTTTACCATCTAAAGTATAAAAATAATGTATTCTCATATGATATAGTACTTTAAATGGGCTATAAATTGCTTGTAGTGCTTGAGATAAAGAATGTGCTTTCGTTTTCATTGATGCTTTATATCATTTAACCGCCAATTTCGTATTTCAATCACATCTCGAGCATCTTGCGGGAAGAAAACTCGTGTTTTTCACGCACTGATTGCAGAATTCGCTTATTTTTATACTTAAGTAGTTTTTTGTTACAGTGATCTTTATGATGAAGTATTTTTAAAAGGTTAAATCGAAAACAGAAGTACTTAACATTTGATTCGAAAAGTAATTGATATCCGAAAAAATCGGTGGGGCGTTTATGAAGAAAATCGAAATTTGAAGGGACAAAAAATCGATGGGGATATTAAAAATTCACTCTGCTTTGCAGCCGAGGATAGGGATATTAAAAATCGAGCCTTTTGTAATGCTGTAAATGAACATATTTACAATTAATTTGCCGCACAATTTTATTTTCCTCAATATAGGACGATACTTTATAGACTGACAAATTTATTTTGGGTTTATTTTCGATTAAGGTAGCAGAATTTGAAGCTAAAAGGTTAAGCGACATCTGAAGTGTTGTATCTTTGGGGCAGTCAACTTATGCCTCTTTAAAAGTTATCCCATGCAAGGAACCAAAGAATTTTTTAGTTTTCTGTATTTTTCAAGAAAACGAAAAAGTCACTCTTCTTTTGATTGTTTTAGCTTCCTTTAAACCAAATATTTCTTTCTGTTTTCGTTTCTTTAAGCTAAAAGTTTCTTTCCGTTTTCGTCACTTTTCGAACGTCCACTGTTCATTGTAAAATTTGATAAATTTTCTGTTACAATCAAAGAGGTTGTTAATTACAATTCTTCAACTGTGCATAATTTTCGATTAAAATTTTTTATAATCAAATTTTATTTTAACCAAATTTTATTTTAAAACTGACTCTGTCTAATTCCCGTAACCGAAAATTTCAGTTTTTATTTGTTTTGATTTGTCCTTTTATGAATGTATTGTTATTTTATTTGCCGTAAATAATAATATATATAGTTAAACATTCAAGTTATATAAAAAAATTATTCTTTTTTTGATGAAAGAAGATATTTTTTAAAGATTATTATTTTATTTATAAGAATTTTTTATTTATTTTTAAAAGTAAATTTTTTATATCTGTTTAAAAGTTAAAATTTTCACAGCTCTATGTAAAATCTTTATGAATCTTCAAAGTAGTATTAATCAAAATTAAATTTCCGATATAAATGAAGGAATGTCATAATAATGATCCAAGACAATGTAATGCTGCATTTCAGTAATTAACAAGCTACTATAATTATCCCGCAATGTAGACTAATCTGACAATCCGTATCTATAAAAGAATCTGATTGTATTAAGTAATTTTTGCATAAATGTTTAGATGCCATATTTAAACATAACAATGTTATTAATTAGTTTTTGTTTAGTTGTATCGCTGGGAAAAAAAATGTTCAACGCGAAAATAAATTATCAGTTACAATTTTTGCATTGGACACATTATTCTCTATATTTAAATCTGTCATTTAAGTGAAGGAAACCTTACTTTCCTACTTTCTAATTTTGTACTTAATAACTGTTCAGTATTTAATTATTAATGCACATCCGATTCTTCATTTTCTAGTCCTGTCATCAGCACCAAATGAAGCTCGGAGCGATTGAGATGTTTCACCTTTGAGCATTAAAAAATACTTAACAATTTTTTACTGTTTTAAGCTCTTTTAATTTCGTCTTTTTATAAAAAAATATTTCTTGAATAGGCATTTAACATTTCATTTTAAATGCATAAAACCAAATAAAAATCAATTTGCGGCTAACAGGGAAACCCTACCATTAACTCCTTGCCCTACAATTTATTTATAACATATAAATTGAACAAATGATATATATATATTTATGTTTATGTTATTTTGCAATTACTTTCAGTTTCGTCAGTCATCCTCTGTGTCGCTAATAGGCTCAGATAAATGAAATAAATAAATCCATTTAAATTTAAAAAAGTGCACTTAGGTTTTTATTTTGACATTTGTATGTAATCTACATTAATTGAGTATTGTTTTAAAATAAGGTCGACAAATAATTTTTTTATTTAAAGTAAAAAAATCAAGTTTACTTGATATCGATTTTTTAAAAGATGAAAGAGCATTCCAAAATAAAAAAAATTTAGCACAATTTCAAAAAAATCTCTAATATAATTTTTTTGTAAAACAAAATTAGATGTGATTGATATTAAATTATGAAAAGCAAAATAAATTTTTGTTATAAATTTCTATAATTAATTTTTTTTTTTTACTGCCTGAATAAAATTTGATAAATAAAAGGGAACAGTAACAAGTCAGAAGCGCAAAATATCATTTAGTAGACTGATACAAATTTGGTAAAATGTAAAATAATCGTTTTTTTCTCATTGAGAAAAAAGTCCCTCTAGGTCATTTTGTTTACCCAACTGGCATAAATTTTGCTTCCAGACATTCCACCAAGGTCCTAGGAACTTTCTTCGTTTTTTAACTATGGAGACTGCTGCAGCGTCCCAGACCTAGTTCCGGGATAAAATTAAACATAATAAACTGCATATAAGGAATGTTTAAAATGGATTATTTTCAAATAAAAACTTACGAATTTTAAAAGCAATATCAAAATGAACTCTGCATTACCGTTAAAGCAAAGCTGAGCATTTTAACAGGACAAAACGAATTCATTTTTATGTGTAATGCATACCATATGTAATGGGCGGAAAGGCGGTGATGTGTGTCGACCCTGCAGCCGGGGGACATTTCTTTCGTGGAAAATTTACATATGACATCGATTTTTATTTATTTATTTTCTTACCCTCTTAAATGGTGACTCAGCCCAGAAAATATTAAATATTAAATTTTTTCGATTTTCGTGACATTTTTCTCGACTAACTTTTGACGTCATAATTATGAAATTTAAAATCTTGTTAATCTCTAAATTCTGATCCCGAAGGCTTATCGTCGGTATCGCCAACCTTTTAACAATGAATCAAAACCCAAAAGGATGCAGATGGATTGTCATATTATAACAGTCGTTTTCATTAATATAATTTCAATTGTCGGTTTTATCCTTCAGGAATAATAAAAAAACCTACATATACGGTCTGCGGGTAAATTATTATTCATTCTTATTGATACGTTTTTCGTTGTTTTAAGCAACTGTAATATGTAATATGTCAACTGCAATATGTGCCTTTTGTCAATTTGAAAAAAAACAAACTTTGGTAAATTACTTCCATTGAGTCCAAATCGAGAATAAAAAAGATCATAGAATGAGAAAAAAGTTTTTCTAAGCGCAGAATATCATTTTCTTTCCTCTTTCCAGCAGTATGCCTATTAAAATCATTCTTCTTTATTCATTTATGATATCTTTTGTTAGTTCCAAAACAAAAGCAATTTTTACAATGTTAAATTTTCCTAATGTTTTAATTTTAAAATCACTTTTAAGTCTATAAGGCGCTTTTAGATTTGAGTCACGGTATTTTTCAAGGTATGCAGTCAAACGTGGTAAGAAAATGCATTTTAACAAATGTAGAAGAATTAAAACTCACTATCCTCATTCAATTTGTTTAAATGGAATCAAACAAAAAGCGTGAGAGACGTTTTGCCTGTTATAATTCAGAGTTTCAGAATTCGACGGTCCGGTCGTCGGGAAAACTCCTTGGAGACCGAAAACAATGAGGGTGAGTTATCCAAATTGTCGAGGGCTAATAAAGGCAGAGGATTTGATGTTTCTGTTTTGTGCAGGAACAAAGAGAGAAAAAAGTAAAGTTTGAGTCGATGGCGAGGGGTAAGGGGCCCCGTGGAGGGAACTAGCGTAAAATTTAATATGAATAATTCAACAGCTCTTAAACGGGGCGCGAAACAATAGAAGTCGCATAGCACTCAGCGATTGTGACAGAAGAACAATGAATTTTGACAGGAGCAGCAGAAACTCCCCCGAACTGGGGAATTTCGCATTGTTTGCCGAGATTAAAAGCTCCCCAAAATAAAATTTAGTCTCGACCGAGTCTTACATTCACTACGTCAAAAAAGAAAAACCTTAATAGTTTGGTTTGGAGCTTGACCACATATCATTCCTAATTAAGTTCATTTTTCCAGCTCCAAACCTCAACGCAGACCAAGATCTTCGGGACGTTGCACACCCGTACTTTCGTCATTTCCAGATCTCAACTCGAGGCTTGCTCGTCAAATAAAGGCATCTTATGTACAAGATAAAGATATCTTACAATTTCTGATTCAGGCGTTTAAAATTATCCATAAAGTTATTTACTTTAATTGAGGCTTTTCTAAACTATGCAATTTCGGTAGAGATGAAGCTCATTTCTCAAAAATAGATTCAGCGTGCCGTAATGAAGGTAATGCGTTGTAAGATGTTCGCTTAATTGACGCTGAGTGATTTTTCAGCATTTAACTCGTTTAATCATCGAAATTAGCTTTTGGAATCTATCCCGAAGTAATTTTGGTGTCACGAATGTTTTTTATGCCATTTTCGACGAAACGAAAGTCTTCTCGGCAAAGCAAAAGAAATTTCTATTTGTCACCGTAATAGTGTGATAGCAATTCTCTTAAGTGGAACGTACTTTTCACTTTTTGATACTGCTAGAATCATCATGTAAGTTGAAAATGATAAAATACAAAAGTTTAATTGGGCAAACACATAATTGTATCGAACAATCAGTAAATAATTCTTTTCCTGAAAAATTATTTTACTGTAAATGATTGCACTAAAACACGATGCATACACATTTTGTCGAAAGAACATTTTTTTGTATTATTTTTCACGACATCTACCTATAAAGACGAAAATTTCAATTTTGCACATTTGAAAAAAAAGGCGTGAAAGCTAAAATGTTAAAATTTCATAATTCAATAATTCGGCGTTTAAAGACTTAAAATTCTTATATGAATCTTTTTTTCGGGATGATGAATTTAATACTGAATTTAATACTGATGAATACTGTATTTTTATACAGTAAGGGCATTAAAAATTAGTAAAACTTTTAGGTAAGTTGTTAACTTAAAAGGCAAAACTCTATGTAGGAATGAAATAAAAACGACTTTCCCATTTACGGAAATTATTCTACATTCTTTTTTAGCGAAATTTATATAAGATGTTCAAGAAAATAAGAAACAATCAAATACAGGATCGGTAAAAGAAACCGCGGACAATAGCAGCAGAATGCGTTCGTCGTCAAATATTCTGTACAAATTCAGTTTTGTAGAAGTTAGCTCCTTTCGATGAACTATATTTTTTCACAATTCAACTTCTGAATATAAACAGATTGTTCCTCATGCAACTGGATAAATGTGGACGGTGGTGTAACCGATGTAACTCGGACTAAGACCGACTGTTCTACCGCCATGCATAGGTGAAAAGTCAACTTATGTAACAAGACGAACTTGAAGTGATGTGAATTTGCGGACTGGTTGCCATTGTGCTAAAGAGTTAGACTAAAAACCGAAAATAAATGTTCGAACACCCGAAGAACACAGATGATGAAAAAACATTCCGTTTGATTGGAAATCCAAATATTTGGTAGAGCAAAAGGAATTTCGGATTATAAATTCCCGAGAACAAGGAAATCTTTTGATATTGAGCTTGCTTAAATACGATGTTTAGTTGCAGCGGCATTTTTGTAGTTGTTAACGTGGAAGAATATTCGGATGAGGAATTAACTTTTAAGTGGTGTCTCCTTCAAATTAAAAAAACTCCCGGTTTCTGCAGCGAGAACGAATCTGTCCAAATGGGTGATCCACTATGAGAAATATGAAGAATTGAATGTAGGAAGACAGGACGAATGCGTTACACTCGATAAATATTTTTCGCTCCGACACTTTCACGCTCTGTTTAATCCAGTCGTTAAGCTAAATCGAGTCAGACAATTTGATGGCGTCGCAATGTTTTGAAGCACTCGCGATCCAAAACATTTAACCTCGTTCGGAGCTGAATTTCTTGCAGGCTCAATATGTCCGACACCTGGAGAAAGGCCCAATCTGTAGATCTGCTCCGGGGACAGCATCCGATGAAAAAGCTTCCCAAAACTTAAGGTGATATTCCGAAAGCGGTTCGAAGTGCCTCCAACGCGGTCTGGATTTCATGGCGGAGGAGACCGCCACGCTCGATCCTTTCTGAAATAAAGACGCGTATTCCGACGCGGCTAATTGCCTTCATCACAGTTAATTTAATGCAGAGATCCGAAATCGCATTGATGGAATGAGATAGGGACGCACAGAGTCGGATGTGCTTCCATTCAATGAGCCATGAAATCACTCAAAGACTGCCGCTTGTGTATTGCCAACAATAGTTCCAATCGCGTTTCAGCCATCAATTATTCTTTCAAGGGGGACCCATTTATATCTGGGTGTTTAGAACCCAGACTTTTTGCCAAATAAATACATTTTTTGAATATCTCAAAATTAAAAAAAAAATGGAAAAACTTTGCCGTGCGATGTTATTTATGGTGTACTTCGCAATATTCAACTAATTAAATCATTCCCACATGTTATGTATTTATTTTCATTCATTACCACAATCTTTTCTTTCGCTCGATTAAATTATGTTAAGGGATTTCGTGCATAATTCTTAATGCACAAGATTTAAGTTACATTTCAACGTCCAAAGTTACCGCCTTACAAACTAGCAGTATCTGATGATCTTTTTAATTTATTTCGATTATTCATAATTGGGAAAACAGATCCATAAAAAAATTTGTAAATTAAAATATAAAAAATAACCTCGGGAATTTCTCTGTATTCGACGATGCTGTAAATTCATAATGCGAATGAATTTATTCATAATTATCGTGTATCTGCTTTTCGTCCATTTTTTCCTCTTTCACTGACATTTTTAAAAAATCTTTTGAACGCCAAAATACTTAATCGTTTCAAAGTACAATTTATTCACCGCATGTTAACAATTTTATTGCGCTGTCGCCTTCTAAAATGTCTTTGAAATTAGTTGGCATAGTCCACAAATTTTGCATTGAATATTTAACCTGAAAGATTTAATTGATATTTCTTCCTTACTTCCAAAATTAAAGCTTATCTATATGATCCTGTTGAAGCAAAGGAGAAAACTAATATAGGGATACTTTGTTAAGTGCGGCGAAGAAGTGTATACTTTGATTTAATTTAAACCAATGAAAGTTGATCAAAGTTAAAAATATTTAAGTTTGGAAAAGAGCTTTTTACCACGATAAGCATCATAAAATCTAAATGAGGTTATGTTTACATTCTCACTTTAAGTTCATATAAATCGGCAGTTAAAAGCAAATATTTAATAAGTCAAATTTTTTCAAGATCATTTTTTAAAACTTATCCGTTTCACATGGTCAATATTCAAAGGATCAAAACGATTTTTCACCGCTGTTAAAAAACTACCCGCATAAATTAAACGATTCATATTTTTTGTTAAGTTAACGGCGTTAGATCGAATTTGATTTCATTTTCAACTATAATACCTGAATGCGATTGATTAGATCTAGAAATCAATAAACGTAATTTTTCTATAAAACAGGTTCGATCGAACCCCGATAAAATCTTTTTTCTTCCTCAGCGAGATATCGACAACAATTTTCACCGCGAAAACCGGTGTTAGCACGGAAATTTATGTTTCTTTGCTGCGATTAAGAAGTTTTTGCCCTAAGTAGTAGCCCTCCGGCAAAGCCTCCCCAGTCATTTAAATCAGTTGCTCACGCACTTAAAGGATGCTACTACCTTTCATCAGAATTTGGTCGACGTGAAAAAAAAAAATTTTTTTTCAGAGGGTTATCATTTACTTTTTGCTTTTGTCATTATTTCATTAACTTTGAAATCGCAGCATAACACAGAAAAGGAACGGGAAGGGGGGCAGGGATAAAAAGAGAGAGAGAAGGCAAAAATACATCCTAACAATTACGTGAGCCTTTTCATTTGTTAAACAAGAGAATCGTAACGCGTGCGCCTTCCTCCTAGGATAAGCATGGTGCTCGGGCGGCATCGATGGCAGGAGCTTGACTCCCAATGAAGGAAAGCCATTAAGGCGGGAAATAACATTTATTTCAAATGTTATTAAAATTTTCAAATTCAGCGGCTCATATTTAACTTTCCACGTTCTGGATCTTTCAGATGGAGAAAACTCTTTCCCGACAGCGGTTTGATATCGGAACATTTTATATCGCTGGTTATGCGGGGCGGATAACTTGAAGCTTTTGAACTTGATCCTCAAGAAGATTAAGGGAAAAAAATCAGCATGTCGGTGTGCTACTCTTGCGAAGAGGGAATTGTTCTTTTAACAAATTTAGACCAACCAAAGCGAAAAAGAAAAATGAAGAAGGCTCGGGGAGCGTGCACTCAATGTCCGGAGCTCCTTTATGAAGCACCGATGAGCCTGCTAATCAACATTGTCTCATTTTCGACGGGATTGTAAAGAAAATATTTCTCAGCAACGATTTTCCTGTAATTATTTGCTGCGATGCACTTTTTTTGATACTTTTTGGTCGGCCCTTCGGGGATGGAAGTTATATGTTAAGAATGATTTGGATATAAGATGTTTTGCTTTCCAACGACTGAGGAAATCGTGAATAAACTGGGCTTCCGTGAAAAAAAAAGGGATGCTACAATCTTCTTATGCTGGGGTAATCCATGGAAAATTGTTAATTGAACCGGACAGCAGTATAAATCCAATAATTAATATAAATATTTTATGATGAAACAAAGCTTTGCTCCGCCTTATTTACATCAGAAACTACAATTATTACAATGTAATTTCCAAAGATTATTAGTCGGGATTTCATGAGACGGATTTTATCATAACAATTTTTATTTATGTGATACAACTATAATAACATTATTTTATAGGTGAAATGAAATAAATAAAATATAAATAACGAAAATAAAATGAACGATGAATGTGATTAACAGACTAACGGATGAAAGCCTGGATCTAACGGTTCCAGGCGAAGACAAGAAAAATAAAAGGAATTCCAGATCTTTCTCTATCGAATCGATAATTTCCTCGTGCTGTATCGGTAAGGCAAACGAAGGAAGACCGGAAGAAACGGATACGGGGAGGATCAACGAACCGGAAGATGGATGCTGCGAGTACGAAGTGGAGAGGGAGGACCCGGTTTCGAAGGTCCCGGGTCAGCCGAGCCCAATGCCGCGGAAATATCCGAGAGAGTACTTTCTGCCGGTCGAGTTGAGGTCCCGGGACAGGAGAATTCCCAATAATGAATGTGGCTTGAGTGAATTTTTCGCCGGGAAAAACCCGGGATTTTCCGGGAGCAGATTCGGAAACGGTTTAAACGTGAATTTTCTCGAGAAGCTCCACGCCGGAAGGGGAGCCAGTACGATCTCGGATAATTTCGGCTACAACTGGCCGTTTTTGTACAATTCGTGGCTGCACAATACGGGGATGCTGTTGAATTACAATATTAATAGTGCAATAATGGGCCCTCAGGAGTTCCGGGGTCCGGGTCAGGAGTTCGCTGCGGGACCGACGAGTCCGACGGCGGAAAACTCGGACACTTCGCTGTCGCCTGGTGGGGCCCGGGATCTCTCCAGAGGCTCAGGTGAGTTTTTCCGTTTCCGTATCCCAGTCGAACAATAATTTACGTATTGAACCTGGAACACATTCACACGTCCCGTGAATTGCAATATACACGCATTCGCCAAGATTACATGTGTAACGATAACGACGTAAATAATTCGTAGATTCCGTCTCTAAAGATTTCAGATAAGTTTCAGGTGATCTGCTCGACGGAATATAAATAGCGCAGTTCATTAAAGTAAATCCAATCCACATATGTTAAATCTAAAGAAATAATTTTCGTTTTAACCAATAAGGATGTTGCAAAAAAAAAAAATCTCGCTCAGGTATCATCATGTCAAAAGACAGAAATCCTCAACATGTTGAGAATGATTTGGCAGAATGTTGTTAATGGCACGAATGAGGGAAAAGAAATAAAAGCTCTCAGGTTTTCCATGCGTTCTAGAAAACTTTCATTTTTACTTAGAAACCAAAAAGGTTCTTCCCATTCTCGTAGTCGTTAATATCAATGAAAGAAAGTAAAAAATAATTTTACCTATGAAAAGTCTGGCAAAAGGATGAATTCTCATGTGATCCATATCCATGATTTATATTTAGATAGTTAGGCCATGCGTCCTGCATAGTTAACATTTTAGCGATAGTTTTTCTGATATATTTTGGTTTAAGTGCTTAACTGAGATCCATTCAAATTTTTATTATATTCATATGCATTAAATAACCACGGGCTCAGGATCAGTAAGATTTACCAAAAAGACCAGATCCTCACATTAGGGATTTTTATACATACGCTATCCGATGGTTTATGCAACAGGAAATAGCATATAAGGCACCCACAGAATCGATTAAATGTAAGAGAATATGCACCCTCAAACTCTGTTCCAGGATCCGATCTTTTCCAACATATTGCAGTTTAGACCCAACAAACCGCGCTTAGCAAGGAGTGAGGGTGAATTAATTGCCATAAACAATTTATTTGGGGTTCATTCGGCATTTGTTAGAAATCCCTTACAGGAATTGATCCCGTCGGATAACACTCACATTCAATTATTGTTGCACCGCTCTTCGAGGCAATTTGTTCCAAAGTTCTATTTTCGAGATTTCCAGTCATCCTCCGCTTCTTTTTTCTGCTCCATTTCTTCAAAGCAACCGAAGAGGCCGTCTTCGAAACAGCCAGAGCTGTTTAATCCTGCTGCAAACTGCTTCAAAAGTTCGTTAAAGCCGGAAATGCTAATTCGAATTTGGACAGAAATATCCTTTTGTCGATCTTCATATCCCGCCACGGAAAATACTTGAAATAGTGAAAGGGCATGCTGAAATCCTGCGAAATCCTTAAACACGTGCAGTGCAACAACTATGCATAATGTTGCTGTTAACATTCAAGTATAATTATGAAATGTTTGGAATTCTTAGGAAATCCGGAATAAAATACTGGTTATACAAACCAAATGTCATGAAAACATTTATACTATTTGCCTATGAAATGTTATTATATTTATTGAAATCCCTGTGAAAAGCCGAAAAATTCAACTGAATCAGGTAAAACCGGTAAAAGGTAAATTTTAATTCAAAAATTTTAATTAAAAAAAAATTCATAAAAATAAAGCAGTAAATGCTAAATATTTAATGTGACTTTATACTATAAAAAAAAAAAAATTTGGCTACTCCAAGATAGTAGATGGAAACCTTTAGTGATTGAGACCGAAAACAACAAAAATATTAAAGATTTTAAAATTCAAAGGCATTTGAAAGTTTCTTTACGAATAATCAGATATTTAATAAATAATTCATAAGATTAAGATAACACGAAGAAGAAACTGGATTTAAGCTATATATATGATATTTTTGTATATCCAGTGGTAAGAAAATAAACAAGTAGTGAAAAATTCAAATTACTACAATACTTATACATAACACAATAATAATAATAATAATAAATGTATAATTTATAATATAATGAAAGCGTTTGTTCCGACTCTCCTTTTTCATTCTTGCTGCTATGAACGGCTCAGGACACAAAAAAGGCAAAATATTTATATAATTACAGTTTTATTTTAAAAAATGATCTATAATAATGCACAAAAACTTTATTAAAGATTTAAGGAAAACTTAATTAAAAAATGGTTTATGATTTTATGCATATAGGAAAGGTTTTATTTACAGCAGTAGTTAATTTCGATGTATGTAGCTCTTAAGTATTTGAAGTATCGCGTAATAAAATACAATATTAATATCTCATGATATGAAGTACTACTTCTATTATGTAAGTAACAATCCTGGTAGGACAGGCCGAAAAGTCTCAGTCTTCCGGACGGTCCGTCAACCTTATCAAAGGTGATGCTGACAAAACGGTAGATACTTCCCCGGCCTTCTTTGCTTTTTTGCGGTTTCCTCCACTGCAGGGGAAGAATTTAATGAAGAGGCGGGACGGGCATAACAATTCGAACCTTTCAACAATGGAAGAAAGGAGTGGAGGCAGCAGACGACAAAATCTGACCCCCCCCCGAGAAAGTCCGAAACTTCGAAAGGGAGGTTTTTTTATGTTATTTAAGTGGAAGGACAGTTTCCCCGACCGAGAAGAAAAAGAAGGAAAATAAGTTTTTTGGAGGCACTTTGAAGAACCATTTCTTCGGTGAAAACCCACCCTTGTCATGTCATAAGAGAACAGGAAAAGTATCCGCACTTTTTATTTTCTTTTTTCATTTCTGTTACGAACACCGAAATGCTACAAACTGTAAATGGCATCTGGATCTTCCTATCCGGCTGCATTACAGGGAAACTTAAAGAATTCTTGGCCAGTTCAAAATTATCAATCCGGTGTAGTAACTCGATTTTTACTTCTAATTCTTAAGTTTATTAAAATTTAATTAAAATATCACAGGATCCCAGTTCCAAAGACCCAAAAATGATTAATGGCTTGTTTAAAAGCATATAAGTGCTAATCAAAAATAGAAATAGGCAATAATATGAAGAATCACAAGAACAGGTCAGCAGTCGATGTGAGAAAATCGTAGAAAAATCAAGGCTGTAAAAACCTAAAAACGCATTTTTGAACATTGTTCAGCGATAATAAACAGTTTTCTTAATGCAATGATTTTAAAAATATTATTTATGAGTAACCATAATAAGATGGTACGGAAAGTTCATTTAGTGCTTAAACGCTGGGAAGTCTCCGAAATAATTGAAAATTTAACTGTGAATACACTACGGAAATAAATGAACGGAATGATTATTTTTTGTTTCCTGCACTTTATTCTTTTCCAGTTTGCGAAAGTCCTGGGATAGTCTCGCAGGGTAGCAGCCACCTTGATTCGCCGGAAAATGAAGAGGGAGACAGCCCAAATAATTCGGATGTGGAACACATGGAACTCAAGTAAGAACCAACGAAAAAATAAAATTTAAAATCGTAATTGAATGTAGCATTTCCACTAACCTGTTGTTCTTTTTCCAGAAGCAGTCCGTCGTGCAATACTAAAACAAGAAGACGAAGAACGGCATTTACTAGTGAGCAGCTGCTGGAACTGGAGAGAGAGTTCCACGCCAAAAAGTACCTAAGTCTGACCGAAAGATCTCAAATAGCTTCCGCGTTGAAACTGAGCGAGGTTCAGGTGAGTGTCTCGTGACCGCAAAGAGACATGAAAGCTTTACTTAAGCGGCCGACCAAGGAAGGAAAGCAGTTTGCCGGAGAAAAGCCGGAAGATGATAATGATTACTTTCGGAAAGTGAATCGACTGTGATCCAGGTAATAAATCCATTTTTCTCTCTTGTTTTCAGGTTAAAATCTGGTTCCAGAACCGCAGGGCGAAGTGGAAGAGGGTGAAAGCCGGGCTAAGCTCTTCCAGCGGAAACCGAAGTTCTGGAGCACATGCCGGTAACGGAACCAAGATCGTGGTCCCCATTCCAGT
The DNA here is from genome assembly GCA_028565995.1 of Ricinus marginatus. Taxonomy (NCBI): domain Eukaryota; kingdom Metazoa; phylum Arthropoda; class Insecta; order Psocodea; family Ricinidae; genus Ricinus; species Ricinus marginatus. The sequence continues at coordinate 44,903 of JAOWBB010007255.1, forward strand.
GCACGTGAACAGATTTGCCGTCCGAAGCCAGCACCAGCAGCTGGAAAAATGCGGCTCCGGATTCCTGCACCTAGGGTCCCTCACGTCCAGAGGCATGGGGGCAACTTCAGCCGGTTTTGCCCTCGCCAACTCCAGATAATTCGAAAGTTAATTTTTCGGAACACTTGAAGACTCGCCGGGTTCGGGTACGACCACAGAAGAAAAGCATAAAACTGGATTTATTTTGCCCCAAAGTTTTCGCCTTAAGCAGACAGGATTTTCCCTTTGGCCCGGGAAAAGACCGAAGCTCATTGGTTTAAAATCGGTGCGGTCCGGTCCGAAATTTCCTGCACCGTGGGTATATGGAATATCGTTCATGGCAATTTTTCCGCCATGATGATACCGCCCTTTCATTATTGCTTGCATTAATTATACGCCAGACATATGTTTGTAAATATAACGCAATCTACCAGCCATCCCTAATTCGAGGGTACCAAATGCAACCCCCTCCAATTGGTCACACAGATCTACTCAACTGTCACCGTCAACGGTCCCTCAACGAGTTTTCAGATTCGGGAAAACGCTTTAAACGATGGAAAAGACTGCGGGGCGGCTAACGAAAAAGGCTACCCGTTATTTTCACCGGAGCAACAACCGTTCGCATTCGCGGATATCATACTTTAAAAGAACGACGAAGAATCATTGAAACGCCACCCAAACCAAAGGAACCTCGCCCAAGGGATTCAGGAACGACCTCTGAAAAAGGCCACTGCGGCATGCTGTCGTCCACTTTCCCGGCTCTTCACCGACCAAGTCCTCCGTCGTCGCTTCCCGCATTTTTCAATTCGATCGCATCCGTCAGCCAAGTTCCCGTTCCGCTCCTGTAAAATCGATTCCGAGCGAAATTGAACCGTGAGCCGGGGGCGGAGCAGAACGCGCTGCTGATGGCTGATGCCACCAAAATGCATGTTCATTCATTAAAATCTGAATAGGACGGTTGAACGACGACGGGGCTCTCCTCGCATTACTCGGTGTCATTTTTTTCAGAATTAAATATTCAGCAAAAACTTAAAATAACCCTTTTCATAAGGGTTTCGTTTTCAACATATAATTTAATGGTAAAGGGATTATGGACGTATTCACTTGGAAATTGTTCACTCTTCTCAGGGGTACGATATTCCAAAATCGATTTTTTTTTAAGCATCCACCACTAAGAAGTGGGAAAACTGACCGCGGAAGAAATGATTACCATAACTCAAAAATTTTTTATTTGCTTTATTAACTCTTGTAAATATAAATGTATTATAAATAATCTCTTATATACAGTATTTATGTATGTAAATATGAAATTAATAAACTAATATTCGAACTTTATGGACGTTTCTATCATTGTAAATGTTCTCGGACCATTCTCTGGAAACCTGGAATTGATTTTGATGTTTGGTGCCTCGCCGTTTAAAGGTGAATATATTGGTTGTGCAATTACCTCGAAAAGATCATCCACTCAATCTGGTTCTTCCTGTCAAGGCTCCGTTGGGCGTGTGGAACCTCCGGCAAAAAGTTCGGGGCGAACACGGAGATAATCCCCATAGGGTTTGTGGTGCCTTCTGAAGGCTCGTAACCCCGACGAGTTGCAGCGGGGAGGAAACCCTTTTCGGATGCAAGGACGGTAGAGGGTGTGTCTGAAATCTTGTCACCTTGGACCCGACATTTACTTTGTTCAACTTTTTAAAAGAAGGGTGATATGTTGCTCATCTGATGTTAATAATGAAGTTACACGCGGATTTAAAGTGGGCAACAATGATCGTGGACGTCTTGGACACACCGAAAACCTTTCGATAACACCTAAAGTCTTAAACGTCCATCCTCGAGGACGTAACTTAAGACATTACACGAATGCGTGAAGAGCAACAATCGGACACAGCATTCTACTTCATTTGTTCCCACGATTTATTATTGAAAGGAGCATCGTTATAACCGCAAGTGCATTCAACGGCATAAAAGTCACCCTAATTTTCAATAGATTGTTTGTCCTATACAACTAGTTAAATGCGATAGTTAAATGCTGGCAAATGTGTTTATCCGTCATTTTTTTCTATTGTCTCCTTACAAATTGTTAAATGGGTGGTCTCCCCCTTGCCAACTTTATTTATGATTACAAAAAATAGTAATATATATGATACCCGTCCATTCTGATTTACAGGGAGTTTCAAAACTGACAATGTTTAGACTTTCAATTACGGATTCGAGGTCGGTTTAAGGGATCGGGATCGACAACAAAGGGAAATAAAAACCTTTCAGAAGAAAATAATTTCTTGAATTTTAGCACATAGAATAAGGAAGAATGACAATACCGAAAAGCGCATTTGAAAACGTTAGTGATTCATGAACCATTGTTCGCTAAAAAGCCAGCTAAACCCACTGATATCCAGGCTGATGGAAGGTTATTCATTGCCGCATGATTTCACTGGGTCAGCAACTTGTGTAAAAATGAGCTAAGCAATCTCGAACTGATGGAGAACTAAAGTGACGGCCACATCAAGGGCTGAAAAGAGTAAAATCATCGATAATTTCTGGCTAATATAAGTTAGTCTTTCCCAAGGTAAGTTCTTATCGCTGGATTTGCACGTTTTTTCACGATATTCACTTACCGTGTTAGAATGCATGTGGAGTTTTCACGAGCAGAAGTTCCCAAAAATTGTTATTCAGCTTGGAACAATCGTCCGAATTTTTTTTTCTGCATTTATTAATTTATGGTGCTATTGCATTCAGATACTCTTAAATCGTCACAACAAGTTCGTTACTGATTTTATACAGTTGGCATGAAAGTTGGTCCGTACAGCGAGCGAATGTGCCTTGGAGAAAGATCTAATGGAAACCGTTCTGATTTCCTAAAATTGCTCAAGATTTATTAACACAAATCATTCTTCATAATATCTGAGTGACACATAAATAGATCCAAAATCAAGTTTACGGTTAACTTGTGAATAATTGTACAACCAGATGGGAATGACTGGTCATTACGTGACATTTAAATACATCGACTTTATGGATTCTCCGGTTGCTAATTGTTCAATTGCGTTACTTTTTCAAATATTTACAGACCGCTTCCCGGTTATATACTTCTTTATAATCCCGTTTAAGCCCATAATTTACTCGCGTACATGAATTCCCATTACTGTGCTCAGCACCGAAGGTCTTCAATGAATTATGCATCGACCGAGCTGAAAACTCTTCAACTACAGCAACAAAATGAAACTTTATTAATTGCATGTAATGTTTTGTTAAAAAAAAAGCGGCGGTTTTCGGTTTTTGATGATCTTCAGTTTCAACTTCGGATGCGCAAGTCAGGAGAAGGCAATACCTGAATCGGGAGTTCTTCATACGCATGTGCAATCTCGCATCTCCGGCAGGAATCGCAGCCCAAAAGACTCTCAGACGTCTTGTTCTCTCCTCCGAATCGCGATTAGCTAATGTCGAAGGAATCTGTCGGTGTCGGGCATTGCGATCGACGCCGCCGCAATTTTTCATCCCCGATGGCAGAGGGTTTAAAATCTCCAAAGTGATTGGCAAGTGGTAAAAAGACGACAAAAACGGTTTTCTGACAAGGTAGTATTATCGTATCCGTCCTTTGGCATCTTTTTATTGTGAATCATCATTATGGCTCATGGTTCTTCAGTCAAGAGTAACTCAAACGGGATTTTTGATGCCTCGAAATTGATTGACTGCCTGGGCCCGGGCGGGGAGAGAAAAACTGTTGGGCAAAGGTCCCCGTGCCACAATAGGACAAAGGGAAAAAAATTTTTTTTTTTTTTATTTCCTTCTCCGGTAAAAATCCATAAATTTAATCACTTCCAAGTGGTTTTATTCAATTTTATAGATTTTTATAAGATGTGACGCACTCGACATCCGGGAATTATCCTCATCTTTTTCGTAAACTTGGACAATCCAGGCGGCGGGCGGTTTAACGGGAAAAATTTCGCTTCCGTCAATAAAATGGAATTTTATAGCCCGAGACTGCAGTTAATGTGCCAGTCGTTCGGGGACGACATCAGAATCGCACAAATAAGGTTCGTATGCGCCCGGGATAAACATTTGATATAGAAATCGGGAGGGGGAATGGGCTGCAGCAGGAGTGGGGTCGCCGTTTGCGGTCCTGCGATCAAATTGCACGAAGACGGACACAGCAACGTAGATACCGAAGAAAAGGTGCTTCGATCCGTTCGAACGGATACCTGATATTTAAAGGCTTTTATTGCCGATGCATTTGACGCCGAACCGCAAAGACAAAGTTTCACACGGCGCATCTGCAGAAAATCGGCAAATACTCCCGTTGTTAAAAAGAGTCAAATCATTTTTGGATCGCAGACATTACTCTGAACTTCAACTGCCCAACAGAACGACCGAAAATTTTATTTTCACACCTAGGGGATGTTATGTCGCTCACAACGCGATGCCCGCTGAGTGGTACAAGTAAGATCGCTGGTAGCAAGCAGCGAGTGCGAGAGCATCAGAGAAGAATTTCCGACGCTATTTCATATGGAGCCGGACCCGGATGCAAACGTTCTCCACTCGTACCTTTTTTGATATTTTTCCTTTTCTTATTTGTGAAAATTATCTCCGCCGGCACATGCAACGCGTTCCCATTGCTTTTTCCCTTCCGTCATTTGCGTAATTCGCTGATTTATGACCGAAATATTTTCGCTGCAGCATCCCACTTTTGGGGGGGTGCACGCGCGAGCACCGGTTTCTCCGAGTGCCGCCGCGACTGGAGGCAAACCGCAAGCAGCGTTAGTTTTTTTTCCAGCGAGCGTT